>PNEQ01001355.1:9138-23042 GCA_003012365.1 Medauroidea extradentata
TATAATTATTAACGTGTGATTTTTTTAAAACTGGTCGTTCGTTGTAGAGAGAATTTTACCGTTGTGAACAAAGTAAATTTCGATATTTGGAGGTTAAAAATGCATTGTTCTTATAGGGGTTTGGCGGGACCAAATCTTTACTTCGTTGTACAGGGTTTTTCGTTAAATAGAATATTCGTTAATGGAGGTTTTACTGTAAGTCTTTAAGGCTCAATACCATCCTAATTTCCACTTTTTTTCTTTTTTTAAATTAGAGCATTTGTTTTGTTGCTGAATTACACAGTAAGCAACAAAATGGTCCTGAATATGTTAATTGAGCAGTTTTTATATAAGGTTCATATTTATTGTGAAATCTTTTAAGTGTAATAAAATTTCAGCTATCAAGGTAAAGCTAGAGTTTTTTTTCTAGGATTATCGTGCAAATGCAGAGAAGGCCAAGCGAGAGTTGGATGGGTCTTTGCGGAAAGGGCGGCCTTTGAAGGTGCGGTTTGCACCTCACAGTGCGTGCATAAAGGTCAAGAACCTGACTCCATGGGTTACAAACGAATTGCTGGAGAAGGCATTCAGCATATTTGGAGAGGTGAGATCCCATGGGAGTAGATAAAACTTCATAAAAGGACACTGTAGAATACCATTCATATATTGCTATTACCTATGTTATTTTTGTACTTAATGCTTTTATTGTATAGCATTAATTTTATTTGACTGGCAAACATATGTTTTCAAAACACTTCTAAATTTTTTGCAATACAGCATTCATTTGTAAAGTTGTACATTTATTGTGAAATTTAAGTCTAATCAACATACAGTGGAACCTCGTTATTAAATATAACGTTAATTAATTAGTTTAATACGAGAGCATTTTCACGGTTGCGTACGTTATGACAGAAAAACGGCTGTACGTATGCAGAATGTGTCACGTAAACAACTTGTGGCGCGCTCGGAATGAACATCGAGAGCTGTAAGAAAGAATCGATTGTGCGCAGCGTCCCGTACATCTGGTGGTGCGCTTTTGGCGCGAAACTCTGAAACTATAATCCCGGCGGAGCAGGCATCCACAGCGATGAGCGGTGATCGCTACTGTGCGATGAGTCGACTCTATATCCACGCGTGTACACACAAAGAAAATTGTTACCTTTTTGTCTCCTGACAACTTTTATCGTCTTCGGGTTGGAGTTGCGCGTGCGTGTTTTTCTGTAGCAATGGCAAGTGAAATCAAACGGAATGCAATCGATCTGCAAACTTTAAAGCTTCAGATTATTTGTGCTTCTTAGCCATGGAGGCCCAGCGTCCACGCTACTCTAGAGGCCCAACGCAGCCATGTTCTGCTTGCAAGATAGCGTAGCGTTATATAATTTAGCATTCAGATGAGAATTATTTTCTTTCGCTCATACATAAAGAATTTTTTCCTTGTATGAAAATATGTTACGAGAGGTGATGTTTCAAAGTGCGTATACTGTGCCACTGTTTTAACGTGTGTATTCGTTTCACATAAGCAGATGCATAATCAACGCCCTTCGTCATTCGTTCGCGAATGTTAACGTATACATTAAGGTACAAAGGTGAAACTTTTTTATTGTGTTTATAAGACATTGACTTTACGTCGCTGGGAATATAGTACCCCAAAAAATTTTTGTTTTTGAAAAAAAAAATAAATTTTTTTTTGATTTTTCGAAAACCAAAAATATTTTGATATTTTATTGTTTTGTTGTTTAGAGGAGGTAATGGCGTGAACGTATACGATATTTTGTTAAAATCATTTCAGCGGTTTTCGAGATACAGGATGTTTAGTTTTTTGGGGACTTGCATAGCACGGCATAGGCACACTAGTACGCACATAGTTATGATAAGGAGGGGGGAGGAAGGCGGAGAACTGACGATTTATCGGCAATATCGGTTGAGGCGAGCATCTGTTATAACGACAATTTCTGCCGTCATTGTCAACTCTCGTCTTAACGAGGTTCCACTGTATTTGTTACCATATGTTTATGGGTGATAGTTTGTGCAGACTTGCCAACTATTACAATTTATAACGGTACTGGTTTTACAATATTACAGGAACATGCTGATTTTTAAATGTTCCATGATTGGAAGTCAGAAAAAGCGTAATTCAGTTTTGCTCAATTATACCAACATATGTAAATTGAATTTCAAATGAGGTTTACTTTCAATGTGTACTAAGGGTCATAACCCTAGTTTTTAGTGGGAATCCAACAGTTGGTCACAATTGATAAGTCGTATGAACCAATGAAAAGATTACAGTTGAAAGCTAGTTTGTGGCTTGCGCCAATAGGCAATTGCATAATTACTGATAGTGTGTGGGATATGTTTCGAATTCTGCTGACTTAGTTTTTTCTTCACACATGGATGTTTTTGATTTTGATAATTGATACAATATTCTGCAGTTAAGAATCACGCATATGGAAACTGTTAGTGATCTCTCAGTTTAAGGTCTTCCGGTTCAACAATTCTTTCACTTTAACTATATTTTTTGTCCCATCTAAGATTCCAACATACTTATATAATTCAGTTTAAAAACTTTCAATTTAAGGACAATTTTTTTCAGTCTCTTGAGAGTCGTTAAACCGAGAGATGACTGTATCTTGTGTCAGTCTGAATTTAGTGTGTTTGCTTATTCAACCTATCAACATATTCATATGAACAACATATGTAATTCATAATTGAAACAGTTTACATTTGTGATGCGTACTAAAAAGTATTTTGCTAAGAGTGAAATTTGTGTTTATTACTTCTTATTAGGGATGGGTAGTCCAAAATTTTTTCGAATGCAGTGTGATTCCGGTTCTTATTTTTCTGTTTTGGATACCGATTTTATTGCACAATTAAGCTAAACTAAAAATTTTCTTGTCTACATCTATAAAAATTTTCATTCAATTTTGTATTTCACACTGAAATAACAAAATAAATTTCACACCTGAGACAAATAGTCTAGCTATAAAATTTAAAAAGAGGCCTAAGTAAATATAAGTAGGGTCCTACACCTTTCCCGATCGCGAATAAACGATTATAAACGTGAAATCGTTATAAAATACAGTTTTCACGCAAAATTGGTGTAAAAGGAATTTTAGCACAAAATGTAATGTTAAAACCCCAAAAATGTTAAGTTTTTACATGAAACGTAGCCATTTAATGTTAAAACTAAGTAACATTTAGTACTGTACATTGCGAAGGCAAGCTTCGACAACTGGAAAAAAATAAATATGTGGCTGGTAGTCGATCAGGAGTAAAAAAAAAACAAAAAGGCACTTACAGTGTATTTTCTGGTTCAGATGAAGGGAAAATTTGACATTTGTCACTTCAAAAACTCTTTGCGAAACATAAAAAAGTAATAGACAGTCAGTACGTTTACGTTGGCAAAAGTAATGGCTGTTAGAATAACGTAAGCATATTGAATGTGGCAGTTTGTGTGCTGCTTGGCAACTTGCAACCTAACCTAGAACGAACGGAGAAGGGTAAACAAAAGTGTGAACAGCAGTGTAAGATATGTTGATCATTTCATTGTTGCCACGTCATCTTCTCTTCTCTACGGAGTAAAAAGTGCAGGAAATCCCGAACACGACTGAAAACTTCTTTTAATGCCATGGCCATAGTGTCCTCTTTTTTGTTGACTTTGTATGTATTAACTTGCAAGTTGGTAGGCCTACTTTGACTCGTTTTCATTGCAAGCACGATCACAATCACTGTGTTGTTGTGTTTGGGGAGGCATAGTATGATCACGTTTTAATTTTAAAAACTTGGTAGTTAAGATGCCGAAAGTTCTATCATTGCACGAACGAGAGCGGGAATTAAAAAAAGATGGCTTCTTCATATTTGATGAGCGGGTGTTTTCTGCCCATGGACATATCCTTAGTGATCTGCTAACTGGTTTAAAAACCAGCAATATTGAGCTAATGCTTGCCAAGTATTTTGGTGCAAATACTTACACTAGATCCCCGATTTTACGAACCCTGGATTTAACGAAGGTAGCGATTCTATGAATTACGTTGACAGTGAATAAAGTTTACTGTATCTAATTCACGGCATTAAAATATGAATTGTAGAGTTGCAGTTATTACTTGGTAAGTCACAATATTAAAAATAAAACAAAAGTAGCGAAAATCCGTAAAAAAATGCAGCAGTGACAGTTTAAAAACCGCGCGGCGCCTGAGCCAAGCCGGCTGGCCTGTCTTCAACTTTGACGTATTAGGATCTATATTGAGGTCGTACTATAGACGCAAAGTACCAACACATGCGCATATGCTCATTCAACTATAGTACAGCCTCCTAGGCTGTTTCACCACGTCTTATATCTCTCGTTTCGCGCCGAATGAGATATCTTTTTCACATGAACCCTATAGATAATAGCGTGATTTTTTTTCATTATAACACCATACGTACTTAAAACAATTAACTTGGCGCATAATTTGCTTAAACAATGCGTTACTGCATGTCGCAAAACGTGGGTTTCACAAGTGAGCACAATAATAGCACTATTTTCAAAGTGTAGAAACATTTGTCTCTGGGTATGCCGAAATTGGAAATTAAATAGACGTTCGTGTATTACGTAATCCCGGAACTCTTAGTTTATTTTTACCGCATACTCTTGACTGTGAATGTGATTATTTTCAATCACTTATACATGTAATTCTCGACGATTTTAGGTAAGAACGTCACAAAATGGCGTTTCCAAAACGTGTTTGAAAATGTTTATTACAAACACTTGTGTTTTTAATCATTTTCATTTTAGTGCAGTGTGTTTAAGATGGTTATAAAACGGTAATGTAATAGAGAAAAAAAATAGCTGACATTGTCGATAAAACAAAAACGGGTACTGTAATAATGGAGAAGTGTGATTAGTTTGTGGGAACATATGTTGATCTGAATAATGAAGAACTGTACATTCCCATTCAAATGCTTACCGATTTTGTCTAAATTCATGATAGCATTTGCAAAAAAATGGTAAAATGCGGAACAGTATTTACCAAATGATAAAAAAAATTGGATCTACCATTTTAAGATGTTCTCTTGGTATGTGCGAGTGCCATAAATCTTCCTGTAACATTATATTCGATTCCGATATTGGTAACTCACACTGTTTGACAAAATGTGATAAATACATAACTTGCATGAATACTATCACTTTGATTTTACCTGTAGAGAGTTTTTTTAAGCAACATGAAAACAAAAGTACTAAATAAGGTAAGCTGAATGGTTTTTTTGAGATTTCCCTTCATTTACACTTTACCGCTATTTACACTTTTTCGCCTTGTCCCCCTGGAAAGTGTAAATAAGGGGTTTCACTGTAATACAAAAAGACATTGAACTGTTTTTAACATACATAGAACTTTTACTGGCTTAATTTTGGGAACTACAAAGTGCATAATTTTGTAGGGCATTTCAGTGGTACATAGAACTGCTTTTTTTGTCTTTCAGCAATTTTTATCACCCCTTTTTTTATATTTCCAAGCATTTTTAGCACCACTTTTTGATTTTAAGCAATTTTTAACAATCTTCGATTTTCCTGCTTTAATACCGCTTTTTAACCCCGCTTTACAGTTTTTTCAGCTATTTTAGCACTGCTTTTGACAAGTTTTTGTAACTAAATTTGGAGATTTTATTTACCCTTTACAGGGGGCCCTAAATATAAGTATTTAATACTTATTACAAAATATTATGAGAGATGTACTTGTAGATTACAAATCAAATAACTTAGGCCCTACCTATTTATACCTTTATATAAAAATTACTAAGTTAACAAAATTGAACACTACAAAACCTTCATTAGATTAAAACCATGTCTTCAAAAACATTACTTACAATATCCTGCATGAAAAATGTACGTAAGTTTAACCCTTCAAATTTTTGTTTAAGAATCCATGCATTTTAAGTCGTTCAGGGTCAAGACGATTTCTTTTGGTGTCACAAACAAACCCTGCAGTGCTAAACAGTCTTTCACTGCACACTGTTGAAGGTGGCACACTCAGTAACTTAGCTAAAATTTGGAATGTTTTACATGGTCCATTCTTCCAGAACTCGAAACTGTTAATTTGCAGGTGGCATTTTCTACCTAACCTCAAAATCTGAAGTTTTACTTTATGTGCTGAGCTGACTGTCAAGGCAAAATATAAGAAAACTCTCTACAACTTTATTATTACGCGAACGTAAATTACGGAAAATAAAAGTAGACAGGAAATTACCGTATTTGTAGGCATATAGGACGACCCCGCATGTAAGACGAGTCGTGGTTTTGAAGGTACAAGATCTTGAAAAAAAGTAAATTACTAATTTTGAAATTCCCGACAGAAAAATATTTTTTTCCTTTGCCAGAAACATTAAAAATTTAGTTTAAATATTTTCCATGCATTTATTGCCATCATATAAACATCATAGTAGACACATAAACGAATAACATTGGGTAATACTGCTCTCCGGGCGACCAAGAGCCAAGGAAATGCATGGCGGCGGCCTGCGACCCATGCTGGCAACATTATCCGCCGGCAGTTGTGCGCGACTTGGCAATGCCGGACTGTCCACATCTTAGCTTTCAAACGATTTTTGGTTACCAAAAATTTTTGCACACATGTGACGAGTAGTAATTTTTGAGGGCGAGAAATATTTTCTGTCCTCTGAATGAGATTAGAAAATGAATACAGTGAAACCTCTATCCATCATTTTTCAAGGGACCAGTAAGAAAAAATGATGCATGCGAGAAAACGAACATGCGGGAAACACTTCCCCCCCCCCCCACTTAAAAAACATAACCTCAAAATTATTTTTAATATGTCTATCACATGAAATTTTGCTCTTCAAGTATGTGTGTATTGAATATGGTCGTAGCTCATTTGTATTACCGACGATCCAGTTGCAATCAAGAGACATTTGGTGATGTCAGCCTGCTTTTCATCAGGACATTTCTCTACCTCCTTTATTTCAAGGCATTCTTCACGTGAGTGAACAGGTTTTGAAGGCCGCGACATTGTTACAGCAATAATTTATAAATACATTTCACAGGCCTTAAAATAAAAATCATGTACTCCACTCGTTAACAAAATTCACAAAACTGTTGCTATCTAAACTGAAAAGTAGCAAGATCAAGATACGTATTTACAAGGCGAAACGTAACCTCTCCGACTCGTGCGCTTGCGCTCGGTTACTCCTACCTTAGGCTATACTCGGAAGTGCACAAAATGGCGGAAGACAATTCCCAAAATTCTTGACATTACAATTATTTATTCACTATACTTTATTGAGGAAAAAAAAAAACACATTTAAAATAGAACAAAATGAATTTATACACAATCCGTGTTCAAAATCTATTGAAAATAATTATGTATCAATTTTAAAACAAATATTTCTTCTAAAAAAATTACGTTTTTCTGTTGGTGGCAACATGTTTGTTTTTCGTTCAACCAACAAAAATACGGCGTTTGTGTTTATGCGCACATCTTACTACAGTAGCCTACGTAAAACGTTTCTTAAAATAAGATGAACGATTGCCAAACATATTTGAAACAACACTGAAATTTTTAGTCAAAACAAATCAAACATATTACGTTCGTCTATATTTTTGACGACGGTAAATGTTTTGCCTTGTGCGGTTATGATACGTTGCTTACACCTGTTTGTTTCGAGAGGTGTATACGAACGTGGTATGAAAATGTAAGTTAACATTTTTTTTTGTTGTTGGCGAAAATGTCTGTGAACGGTCAATGCGGGAAATTTATGCATATATGAACGATCCAAGTGGGTTTATTTAACATTGTTTATATATGCAATATGTCGGGACTATGAAAAACGATCGATAGATCCGGGAAAACGAAAGAAATGGGAACGATGCAGCGAGGTTCTGCTGTATTTACTTAATTGCTAATCAAAAAGTTCCCCTATACAAAAACAACTTACAGTCGAAGCCCGATTGTACTGACACACGTTACCCCAATATTTGTCCGTTCGAACCGATAAAACCAAATTTCGGCTTGACAGCTACCCCCCAGCCCGGACCTGGCCGAGAGAATCAGCAAGAGGTCTCTGAGGATACATTTACATTTTCAAGAAACTTATCCGAAAGCAGGTGTTCTTACACATTTTGTCTTAGTACGCCGAAATATTCAGAGTATATTAATACTCCATTTGTGCGACTAAATAAAACTACGAAAAATAAGAACGAACGTCGCCGTTAACTTAATGTTCAGCGGGTAATATTTGCTGTGTTTACATATGCCACTGGCAAATAAGACGTTTAACAATCTTTCAGGTTGATAAAGAATAATAATTTTGATAGGATGCTGCAATACAGTATAAACAAAATAATACTCGAAATGTACGTAAATACAGTAGAAACTCTATGGATCGTTTTTCAAGGGACCAGACGAAAACAATGATGCATGTGGACCAACTATGCATGTGGACTTGCCTCCTTTTTTTTTACCTAACCTCGAAATCTGAAGTTGTACTTTATGAGCTGACTGACAAGACAAAATTACGGAGAAAAATTAAAAAAAACGTTAACAGGATATTAGGAACATTACTACAGTATCATTATTTTTTAAAACCTTTTTAATTGAAATATTACATGTTTACGAGTGCAATCCTTAAATTACATTACCGTTACATAACCATCTAAACATGCTGCACTAAAATGGAAATGATTCTAAAACCTGTCTGTTTATAATAGGCCTAAAACATTTTCAAAAACCGTTCAGCAAATTTTAGGTTAAATTTACCGATAATTGCGTTAAAAACAAAGGTAAGCGAAAGCACGTAATGTTTCCTTAGTTTCCAACGTAAAAACAGCGATCAATAGAATCGGTGACAATCGATAGTGCTAGCAGCGGCAATTCTCTTCTTGCCGCCTTCTTGAATTTATTGTGCCGTGAGCGCAAGAGTTACATGCGATCATGGTCATTCTCCTATGTCTTAGCACGTGATCGACGCTGCGATGTTTCTTCTGCGTTCTATTTCCAAACAAGTTTAGATGCCCTTTCCTCCTTCGTTATCTGTGACTGACATCACGTGTTTATATTGTTTTCGGATGGCGAAAATGGTAAACAGCGGGAAAAATAGGTAAACAGCGGGAAAAATAAAATTTTGATGTGATATGCGGGAAAATTTAACAGTATTAATTTGTAAACGGGACATGAAGAAAAAGTGCAAATCGCGGGAAAACGTAAATATTGGCTGGGCATGTTTACTTTGTAGGCAGCCACAATTGTCGTTTACAGTTCGCTAGAACTGTTCATTTTAAATTTACACTGTATGTTGAAATTAATTTTAAAAACTATCGATACGCCTCAATTTTGTCTGTGGGACAAGATATTTTGAGCTATGGATGCGGGAAAAACTTTACGAAAACAATTGATGTGGACTTCTTAAACCTTGTTTTAATAGGAAAATTTTTGGGACCAATAAAAATAAACGATAGATACAGGAAAACGATGGAAACGTAAACGATGCAACGAGTTTCTACTGTAACTTAAACGTAAACAGTTATAACAAGGCGTGTTGGTTTCTCTTGATGGGGCTGAAGTTGTATTCACTTATTTTTTATGTATTAACAGGATGTCCACTGACAGGGAAAACCTGGAAAACAGGGAAGAGTGTGGGAATTTCATCTTACAGGGAAAAGTCAGGGAAATATCAGGTAATTTTCATTTGGGCCAGGGAAAGATACAAATTATCTCAGAATAAACATTTTTGTAGTACTGAATAATTAAATTATTATAATTTAGTTATCACAGTAAATCAATTTGTAAACGCTTCTGATTACATTCACTGCTGGGAAACCTGATATAAATTTTTTGTATAGAATAGTTTTTCTTATTTTATTCAACATATTGTGTCGCTTAGTATGTAGTCTGTGATTCAAATGCATGTATCCAATGTTGTTCCATTGAAGCTATTTATTCCAAATGTGCTGAGTTGATGTAAAATTATGGAATCAAAGATACCAATTCAGCCAAGAAGTTAGGGCAGCTTGTAACATTTTGGGTCTTGAGCACTGATGAGGGTGAAGAAAGTTGGGAATAACCAGGATTGAGATAAGAAATATCCTTGAGAAATCTCACCAAAGTCCCAGCACTATTTTCGTAAGCAACATACAGGTGTGACCGGTTACTGTGAAGCAATCACACAAGACATTTGGCTGATGCGGGACTTAAAAAGTACCAGTTTTGCCAGTAATAGGTCAGGGAAAATTAACAGATGTTACCTGGAAAGCAGGGAAAAGTCAGGGAATTCCAATACTGAATATCAGTGGACACCCTGAAAGTTAACGTATATATAGTGCGATTTGATTCCTACACTTTTTTTGAAGCTAATGTAGACAAAATACATACTCAATGACAATCCCAGATAATGGTATTTTCCAACTATGGAGAATATTTATCCAGAAATACTAATTTGTTAAGCATGATATCTTGCGCCGCATTTAAATGCACGAGGTTCCGGCATCCTAGATTTTGCTTCAGAAGTTCGTAACACTGAAAACAGTTTTGTTTAAAACGTTGGCTAAAACTATTGTCTAGGATTGCTGTTTAATTTTCGCAAATTGGCTCCAAGGTACCTACAGTCATAGACTAATGCTTTTAACTTTTGAATTATGTCACCATGCCCTCTTAAATTATACAGTGGAACCCTTATTACACCTGTGGATTCTGCACTTTCCTGCCATTTACACCATTTGTATTTGGTCCCATTTAATGTTTTACATTAAAACCTTCCCTCAGATTACACAGTCCTCAATTTAAACCATTTTTTACTGGTCCCTTGAAAAGTGTAATTCAGGGGTTCCACTGTACTTAATTTCTTCAAAAAAGACTACATAGTTAAAATGAACGAAAACGTGTAGCGCAACGTCTCTTAACAATACAATACAACATACGTTTACATGTTTGTTGTGAGGAAATAAACAGGGTGGCCACCCACCTGGAAAACCTGGAATTATCAAGGAAATTGTGGTCACCTGGAAATATCAGGGAAATGTCAGGGAATTTTTGGTTCATCTGAGACATTTCAGGGAATTGTCTTGCCTCGTTCTTTTTGAGCTTCCACAAAAAACCATAGGATTGAATATAACAGAATTTTGAGAGCTTTATAACATTTTTATTGAAAAAATTACCGTTATGCATGTGTAATCATACTCCATTGTCAAGTTCGTAGTTATTTATGATGAATGTTTTGTCAAGTTCACTGACGTGTCAGAAAGGCCATAAAATATTTATCTTTATTGGAAAAAGTGTTGAGTAGTATGTCGAAATGTTGTTTTCATACTTGCAAAAATTGGGGAAATTTTTGGTTTTCTATCAGGGAAATCGGAATTTTCATGGTTGCAATGAGTGGCCACCCTGATAAAGTATTTTAACTTACTTGCTGTGATAAAACAGATTAGTGAATTTTTCCAATGCAACTATGAGCAAAATAATGTCTGTAAAACACGAACAAGTAAAATTAACGGTAAATGACTATAAAAATGTACGGCCTCAGCGTACGTAGCATGTAGGCCTAACTTTAAGGTAGTGTTTATAAACGGCCTGTGATTATATTTGGCCTATTACAAAACTATATGTAACCAATATATTTTGACGTGTACATTTTCCAATTCAAAATTGTATTTAAAATCCAAATCGCAGTCAGTGAAGAAAAGCAAAAATCGAAAACTTACTTGTGGCAAGTAATTCCTCAGGATGAATTGTGCCGTTGCGACTTGCTTCGTCGAGGGGGAAGAAGAGAAGGTAAACGGAGTTAACATTTTTTTTGCTTGTGACGCCTGCCCAGTGCCGACATTGGCTGTCAGCGGCAGGGCATGAGCTATGAGGAGCACCCCAGACCTCGCCAGAGAGAGAAAGGCGGCAGGTCAGTGACTTATATTGCGCTCTACGACTTGCGTGCGCAAAGGTGTAAGTTTTCATCTTGAAACACATTTGAAAGTTGAGCTCTTACACCTTCATTGCTTATACATATTGCGACTTATGACGTTTTAATAGATCTCAGCGACTGATATTCAATTGCTAAAATTTTTATTTTTTCATTGTTCGCGGAAATCTGTTCCTACGAGCTAAGTGTACGTACGAACCAAGTGCCGTACAAGTGAGGTTTTACTGAATAAATTTCAATGTTTGAAAGAATTCACGTGGTCGTAAGAAAGTTGGAATGTTAGATCTAAACATCCTGAAAATATATTTATAAATCTTTGTGTTTTAGTAACCTCCTGTTACCGTAATTGTCGGCATGTAAGACGACCCCGCATATGAGTCATAGTTTTGAAGGTACAAAATCTTGAAAAAAAAGTAAATTACTAATTTTGAAATTCCCGACAGAAAAATATACAGTCGAACCCCGCTACTACGACATCGGCAACTACGACATCGGCAACTACGACAACAACGCGACTACGACAATATTCTCGATCCCCTTAAAAAAAAAATTAAAAAATTAAAATTGCAAAGTGCAATTTTTTAAAATACTATTTCAAGTAGGAAAGACGTTTTAAAATACGTCTGTAAGCGTGCAATAATAATAGAGGTGGTGTCCGTTAATAAATAAGTCGCAGCTATTAAAGAAAAAAAATCGGCGAAAAACTCTAAAAACGTCTGCTGAAATACATTTGCGCGGCGCGCCTGGATAGGTAGGCCGCGCGCCTGGTAAGTTGGACTGTGCACACAACACCGAAGATAAGCAGGTAACGTGATGACGCATCTCTTCCGTCCTCTTTCTCCCTCTCCGTTTCTGCTGCTACTCACACCACGCGCACTGTCTACGGCCTACGCGTAAAGGCTGTTCACGGTAAAGTAAACACTTTTGAGCGCCTAGTTACGGTCTTCTCTCGGCCGATTTGCATTCTTCCGTCGCCTATTTATGATAAACATTTCCGTTTTTATATTAGACATAGCGTATATTTTAAACTCAACTAAAATTTTATGTCCGCGCGACCACTACAAAATATATGTATTGATTGCTGTTCTCATGGAAATGGTTTTGAAAAGTGTTCATTTTACCGTGAACAGCCTATAGCTTGCTCTGTACATCGACTGCGTGCATAGCAACAGTGATAGCCAAGCAGCTCATGTTTTCCTCTTCAGCCCTTATACCCTCCTTTATGAAGCAAGGTCAGCGAATGAGAGGGCGACACAAAAAAAAATCTTTTTTTTTGTCTCGTGCGTCACCCTTGCCATTGTGTGTTTACACAGTTCGCATGTAGCTTGGTTTTTGGATACATCTTGTGATATTGCATACGTTTCTTGGCTTTGTTTTATTGAATTTCGACTTTGGATTTTATTTGGAACTGACTGTGTTTTGAGAGCCTACTTATAATTTTTAAATAAGAAATGATAAATCCAATATTATTGTGTATACGTAGGCTATACAATTTTTAATTTATATTCACTGCTTTTCATAGTTGTAATTTCCGGAGGAAATGCACCCAGTAATTGCGCAATGGTTTTTTTTTTATTTCAGCGTGATCGGGAAACATTTTTGCTTTAATAGAACAAAATTGTAGGAAATGTTTAGGCACTTTGTATGTTATATAATTAAAAATAAAGATGCCGTACAGTTAGAATATTACTAAGTTTAATTTTACCGTGATTTTGCATAACAACACGCTGAAATTATATTATCGTGCGCTAAAAAATCACCGTTGCTACATTCAACATTTTACTTTACTACACCCGACACCAAAAAGTATGTCGCGTTACATTCACGCAACTCATTTTTCTTGCCGACAAGAAGTTGTGTTTATATTTCTGTGGTTTATTTTTATTTTCTGGTGAGCAGAGAAGTCGAATTAATACGTCTGGGGTAGGTATTGTTTTTATTTTGGTCTGCACGCAGTCGGCAAGTTACGTCGCGCACTGTAAATTTTTCGTGATTTTGAAAAAATGGGTTTATTATACTGTACAATCCTGTAG
>PNEQ01001356.1:0-16372 GCA_003012365.1 Medauroidea extradentata
ATCTTGGCCCCCCCCCACCTTCCCCATATCCCACTCTTTTTCTACTCTCCCGTCCCTAGCCTAACAATCTTTACCCTCCTCCCTCTACCCCTAGTCATATTCTTTTTTCTCCCCCCTCTCCCCTAGTCATAAATTCTCACCCTGGTCACACCCCTCCTCACCTTAGTCCCTCTCCTCCCACTCTTAAATATGAATCTTAGTTTGTGTGTGTGTGTGTGAGAGAGAGAGAGAGTGTGTGCATGTGTGTGGAGAAGTTTGGGTGGTATGGGGATGGTAGAGAGAGGCTGGCTATGCTAAGTTAGGGTGTATTAAAAAAATCATAAAAAAGGGGGGGGGGGCAAGTTTACAATACAGGGAAGTGTGTAGGTGGTAAAGAAAAAGGGAGGAAGAGGGGTAATTGAGTAATATATATATTTTTATAGGTAGAGATAAGGGCATGTCTTTGAAAGGGGAGAAAAAAAAGTTAGTGGATGTGAAAAAGTTTAAGGAATTAGATACAGTGGCAAGAGGCAAGAAGAAGGGATTGAGGAAGGGGGTTCGTAAAAACCTTATATATAGCCACTACTGTCGCCAACATTGATTAGTGTGTAATTACTTCAGTTAAAAATTATACTGAGTTAATGAAAAAAAAAAAAATTTTTTTGGCACCCATTTGGCAAAGTACACAGGTCACAGCTTTTGGCTCTCACATGTACTGTGAAACAGCAGTAAATACAACCTCAGCTAACAGTTGTTAAAAATAAAATGGGGAGGATTAATTACTCCATCAAGGATTGTAAAACAGAAGATGATGAACTGCGAACTGCTGCCAAAAGAACACGTATATTCAATATTTTCGCCGCTTGAGGATTTCTGGCCGCCAATGGATGGGGTGGGTCTCCTCCGTCTGCAACACAAAGAACACGTAGAATACCACATTGAGTAGAAACTTACACTTCAGCACCCAATACATATAAATTTAAGAGCCCATACAGTAGAACCTTGATTTTACGAGGCCTTGGAGTGCATAAGAATGGCCTCACAAAATTATATTAAAATGATTTTTCCATGCTAAATCCACCACAACCATCTCATCTCCTATCATAAAAACAATTAAATACTTATTAATTTTCCTTGATGTATGTCATCTGAATCATGAATAACTCTGAGAGCAAATACAAATGCCTCTCGCACAAAATAAAATAAATATGAATACCATATTGCACCGCATAATCATCAGCTCGTCTCCCATTAGCTGAGCAGGATAAGTGGGCCGACCCTATATATACCCATGGTTTTTCCAGTCTCCTCATCAGTCGCACTCGTGTTCCTGAACCCTGTGTGTCTACCTGATGACGGGAACAGATTCCAGTTCCTGAAACGTCGTAACACTGTCTGTCTGGAAAAATACTGTGTTTTGTTTCGTCTCTTCATTGTGTCGTTTGTCTTGTCTGCATATGTCTGATATCTGTTGCATTTTGTCTCGTCTACTTGTGTTCTTTTGTTATTTTTCTGTTCGTGTCTGATATCTACAGTGTTTGTTGTTTCGTCTCATCGTTGTGTCGCATGTTATTTGGTTTTTTTATTTTATTTGTTATTAATTTCATTTATTATCTGTTTATTCCTTGTTTTTATTTGACCCGATTCCATCTTGGAATTTCATGTTGTGTATGTATCTTGCTGACTAAGCATACTCTGCTTATTTTATGGTTTTCTTTTATTTGTTTAGTTTTCTTTGACAGTCATTCAATTTTGCAATGGAGTACGTCCAAGAAACTGAATCTAGTCATAATCATCACATATTTTTTGCCAAATTTAATGCAAAAAAAAAAATTGTAGGTGCGAGCATTATTCAGATTAAATTCCCGTAGTAAAAATTTTTTTGTCACTGTTTACATTACAGTAAGTCAATATTTTTGGCAGAAATTTTGATGAATGAACTCTGGACCAATGACTAAATTTATATAAGTTACAAGGCCTTGGATGTTAGGTTGGATTTGTTTGGCAACTTAATTTTGCGCATATTTTGATGGGAACACATTTTGTAATCAGCAGTATTTACCAGTACTTATGCAGTAAATATTGTGAATAAAAATTTACCGGTAAATAGGCATTTTTGGTTATTAGAAAAACGCGAGGAATACAGTGGTTTTCCAAGTTCGTTTCTCTTGAAGTTTTTGTTTTTGTCTTCTGCAAGTCGTATTGTAAAAAAATCTATTTTTTTTTTTTTGCTTTGCTGACTGATATTTTAAATTATTTGTTTAGTAGAAGGAGATTTACAATACCGACAGAACAGTTTTGTTGCTTTCTCGCTACCGTTAATTACCATTGCAGTGTTCACAAACTTCGTTTTTGTTTTGTGACATCATAGATTATGCTACGTTCAGTTGGGAAAGTCAGCGCGCGAGATAAACGCACAAGATGGCGGACTGTTCAACTAATAGCGCTATGATATTCTACTTTCTTTCCAGCAGAATATTTTGGTACTAATTATAATCAACTGTTGCGGCGACCATTTTCTTCTAATAGTGTCGTTGTAACTTATAAGTACCAAACCTTGATCAAAGAGATGTATAAGAACTTATAGGATTCTACTTGCTGGTAGGACAACATAAAAAAACAGATGGACGACATTTTTTTTTTGCGTGGATGCATGGTCATGACAGTACATTGGATAGTCAGCATTCGCTTGGCTGCCTACACATTCAGGATAAATCAGGTGCTGCAGATGCAGCCTCCCACAAACTTTCTTTTGATTCCTGTTATAACACCAGAGCCCCTCGGCTGCTAGGTGTACTAGTTACCAAACACCGCACACCGTTCATCATACCCCGCCCTGTGAGCACTAAAGATTTAACCTTTGAAAAAAATCACTAGCCGTTACTGCATATAAGTCAACATTAACAACAGTTACATTATTGTTTGTATGGTTGGTAGCAAATAACTGCATGTAGTTCCATGAATTTTCTTATTTGAACACAGTGAAACAACATCAATTGCAAACGACCTCTCTGTATTTAATATACTGAAAAATATTTATTTAAGTTCTTACTGACGCACCTGCTGACTGTACATTTTTATTTAATTTGCGGCAACAGAAAGCGACGCAACCGAGTCGATTGTCGTTGGCAGATGCTGCTAATTCTTTGCGCCACAGAGGTAGTTTAAAATTTCACCGACAGATGGCACCAGAGTTAGGTTTTCGCCGCTTGGAAGCGAATTGCGTCATTCAGTTTGTTTGTCCGTTATGTAATGAATATCGGTTTCTGATAAATACATATAAAGTATTAGAAGTGACTGTTCATGAATATCATTGATAAATTATGTGAAGTCAATAGTAATGTAAGTTGTTTTGTTTTATGATCGCCAGCCTGAGTATCTGGAAATAGAAACAGCATTTTTTCCCCTGTTTCACACATTAAGAAAATAGGTTATTTATTGTTCCTCTTTACGTGCGTCGTCGTTCATTACAGTAAGCTGATTGCTGAACGGAACTTGAATTCTTGAGTTGCGTGTGTCATGTGTGTTTTTAGTGGCGGTTTTAATTTAAAAGTTCGAATATACTGTGCATGCATTTACGAGATTCGTAAGGGTAACAGCGCCGCTAGAGTAGACGCAGAGAAACCAGTGTTATAAGACGTTTACTAGCAGGTATTTATAACTAAGATTATTACTGAGTATAGCATATATTCAAAACTCGTGCATTTAATGAGTACATATTGTAGCTAAAATTTATCGGAGCAGTGTAACGTAAATGTAAACATTGTACAAGCCTATGCAAATAAAAGCACATGGCAATGTTGATGTTTACATGTGGCAGAAAGATATAAACTGGCAGAAAATAGAAATTAATCAGGGCTTTTTTGAGTGCTCACTTTATTCCGAATCACCTATAGCGATTTTACGAATACTGTCTCAGGAACGACGACAACAAAAAAAAAATATCTATGACCGAAAAAATTGTAAGGAATTATATTGATAAATGATTTCAAAATGCATTATTTAATTCACAGCAATAATGAGTTGTGGAGTTGCAGTTATTACATGGCAAGTCACAATAAAAATAAAACCAAAATAATGACAATCCGTTAAAAAATACAGCAGTGACAGTTTGAAAACCGTGCCGCCGCAGTGCCTGTGCCTGTGCCAAGGCCGGCCTACTCTCTCCACTACTACTACATATTAGGATCTAAATGAAGGCCGTACTATTGACACATCGTTCTGACGCATGCGCAAATGCTCATAAAACTCCAGTACGGCCTCCTAGGCTATTTCTCTACGTCTCGAAGTCGTATTTCTCTCATCTTGCGCAAAATGTATTTACGTTCATACATGAACCCCACAAAGATAATAGCGTGAATTTTTTTTTCTGGGCTAACATAGTATGTACTTAAAACAATTAACGTGACGCATAATTTGCTTGAACAGTGCTTTACTGTGTGTCGCAAAATGTGCATTCCACAACAGAGCACAATGATCACGCTACCTATCAACAAGTGTAGAAACATTTGTCTGCACCATGGGTATGTCAAACTTTGGAAATAAATTAGACGTTCATATATTGCGTAATCCCGGAACTCCTCATTTATTTATACGTAATATTCTGGCTGTGAGAGCAATTACTTGCAACCAGTTATGGACATAATTATCGACAATTTTAGGTAAGAACGTCAAAAAGTGGCGTTTTTGGCTGGTTGAACGTTCGTACACTTGGGCTACTTCTAACTAAGGTTTGCATACAATAATTTGTTAACTTAGTATCAAACATTGAGGGAATGTTTTGACGTTACTTTTAATTAATGCAGAAGTTATATATAACAGTGCAATGAATAAATACATCCGCTTTATCCTTCTTGCTTGGATGAATAATTTACATGGGCACTGTGTTGTCTAATAATGAATGCCTAGTAGGCATGCTCCAGTGCGTATCTGTTTTGGTTACAATGGTAGATTGTAGCTAACAATTTCATGTATTTTTTTCTGAAGATCTCTATCTATCTGTGAAAGTTATTATTTTATTAATATCTAGTCTGATTTCGTGCATTAAAAGGAAAAAACTGATTTTGCACTTGCGAGGAGGCACTCTGGAGCTCGGTTTTCTCATTTTTTGGGGAACAAGGGTTGGTCATATCTACTGTTCAGCAGCGTTATTTTAATCGTATGACGTCTGCCTATTGATATGAATTTATATTTCAACTACCACTTACTTTATTTTTCCATTAATCGTTACGGAAGTTGGGCTTTTCGCTCGAGAGAAGACATTCGGAATCTCGGGTTTTCTCATTTTCTGGGAGCAAGGGTCGGTCGTATTTACTGCTTAACGGTAAGCTTTTGATCGGAAGACGTCTCGCTACCAATATCAAATTATGTTTCTATTATTACATAAATTAATTTCTCGCAAAATGCTATGGAAGTCTGGGTCCAACTAGAAGGTACTTTGCAGAAAAAATGCAATTTTAAAATTTTAGGAGAAGGGAGGGAGGCCATATTGGCTGCTATCGATTTTACGAAGGTAGTGATTTTACGAAAGTGATAAGAGGAACCGTGGGTATTCGTAAAATCGGGGGTCTATAGTGTATAAATTTTTCTCGTCACAACCGGTATTACCACGTAATATGTAGTCTCATCATAAATCCCCGAAGTTATTAATATGTACCTAAGCAGCATACACTCCCCTTAAATCAAAATTTTTTTTGTTTGGTATGTAGGTAATAATGGTAATTTTACAAATAAAATAGGTACTTGACTTACTGTCAATTAGGGCCTAAAACGTGTAAAACATAACAAAATTTATTTCCTGTAATTTATAAAAAACACATCAACAATATAGGTTATTTGTTTAAGAGTGATGGTGAATTAAAAACATTTGTCAGAAAGCGATTTTACGATTCAAACAAAATAACACAAAGTCTGAAATAATAAAACACTGTAACTTAGTTTAACAGAATAATAATCGTAGGTACAGTATACTCTCAATTATCAGTGAGCAGATTATCCACTTTGTTATTTATAAATACACGCTGTGTTTACTCGCATAATATTCACCAACATGTTATGCCCGCAACCATATTTTGAAAGGCTTGAAGTTTTAAGTCTTTTCCAGTAGGCGGAACAATTAGTACCGCGCATGAATGAATTAACTAGAGTACGTCGTGCATGAATGGATCAACGGGACTTTTCTTTGTCAAATAAGGTATCTGTGAGTTTTTATTTATCGTGTTTTTAGATTATTAGCGCATACCACCTAATCATTAATGCGAATAGTCGAGATTGTACTGTTTTAAATGGCTGCTTTTTATTGCATGAATGAATTTGACCTTTTTTCTTTCTACTGGGATCTAAGAAAGGGTAACAGTGGATTATCTGCGATTTTGGATTGTCAGAGGCATCGGCCCCCTCCATTAGCACGGATAATCGGGAGTTGACTGTATATCATTACGCAAACGTAAATAAATAAAGACCACGATGGATGCCATGTTGACTACGCATTTGTTTTGAATCTCACGTGACACAAGCACACATTAAATCGACACAGCAGACACTGCATATTATAAACACCATCACTCGTAAAATTTTTGCGCACGGAAACTTTGTGTTTGGACAAATGAAAATAATCGTTGTTTAAAGACAAGGTTCAAACAATAACACAGTAACTCAAGCATGCATGGATGAACAACATGGCATTGGGCACTGAACGCCCAGCAGAGAATCATGTGACCACTGCTGCGTGATCTGACCAGCTGAAGATAAAACATTTGTGATGCAACAAAACAATTATCGCTTGCTGCTATGACGCCTTGACACACGTTTCCAAATCATTTGGCAATGATATTCATAGTAATTTCCAATACTTTCAAATGTGTATATACTGTACGCACAATGGACAAACACACGAAAATGATGCAACTTGGCGGAGCGGCAAAAAATGGTGAGAATCTAACTCTGATGCCACCTGTCTGTGGATTTTGAACTGTTTGAAGCGCAGAGCAAGCTGTAACGAGCAAGATGACCTGAGGTCGACGATAGCATCACATTCTTTTGGCGTCAATTGAGTCTAATTATACTGTACGTAGGAATGTCAATAAGATCATAAATAAATATTTTGAAGTACATGTACAGTGGATTCTCTGTGTATTGAAACCTAATGGATTGAAATACCTGCATCCATGGAACACATTCTGGGGCCGATTAATTTATTTTACAGCATTTTAAGACCACATCCATTGAAATCCCTCATGTATTGAAATTTTTTGTCAGTCCCATGAGAAACAGTGGATAGAGAATCCACTGTATTAAATACAGAGAGGTTGATTTCATCCGATGTTCTTCCACTAATGTTGTATTCAAATAGGAAAATACACGGAGGAACTACGTACAATAAATCACTACCAACCATACAAGCAGTAAAGTAACTCTTGCTAATGGTGACTTATATGCAGTAACGGCTAGTGACTTTTTCAAAGGTTAAATCTTTAGTGCTCACTTATTCCCGAATGACCTATAGCAGGAGGCATGTGTGTAATGGTAACATGTGCCACTATCTATTTTAAGTCTAGCAATAAAGGCCAAAAAGCTAAGAAAACAACTAAAAATCTTGAGTACCTACTATAATGCAAACACTGTGGTGCAGAGTACTGTATTTTTTAGTGTGTAGGCCGCACATTTTCTTACTAAAATTGTAGGCCTACATGTAATCTCTGTACATGCAACCTAAATTTTTTTATTAAAAACGAGAAAAACTACAACCCGGGCAAGTACTGCTAAAAACACCACAGTGGATTTTTGAAACTTTGTTTCCTTCATATCTTGCATTTTACCATAATACCAGTTCATTTACTGTGGTCCCAACAAAATTTGTATTTAGGTAGTTAACAACGCTTTTACTAACCACATCCTGCTATCATCTTTAGTTTATTTATCCCAGATCGCCCATTGAAAATAGAAGGTACATTCACGAAATATTGAGTGAAATGTGATCATTTTTCAACACGCTGTGAACGTTAAACAGAGTTACATAATATAAATCTGCTACAATCAATAGTATTCTTTTCATCTTGCAACATTTTTCTCCATTTTTTATAGTACTCATGAGTTGGCATCAGATATTCTTTTTCTTACATATTTACTGCTTTCATAGGTTGGCTCAATGAGAATGTTTCAAGCAGTAAGGCCGGTGGCAATGATAATGTATCCATCACTCCTAGATTGGCAGCAATGAAAACTTATCAAGAATTTTTTCCATGATATTGTGATAAGAACAGCGCAATTTTTCGTACATGGTGTTTTAGCGGACGTGGTTATTTTATCTTGCTATGATTTCACAAGTTTGATTGTATGTACTGTTATTTGGGAAATTTAGAATGTCCAGCCAGATTTTGAATTTTGACTCTGGATTGCATTTGTAATGAACTAGATTTATTACTGACGACATTTGTGTTGCATTTTGTTATGTTACAATTTTATTTATGGTTTTGGTTTTCGCTTTCGTGTATAGATTTGCTGACAACCTGGTTCCCTTTATTGGCTACAACTTCTGATTTAAGAAGATGAATAAGAGAAAAAATGTAACACGTCAGCAGAAGTATGACATTATAAAGGAAGTGGAAGAGGGAAAAATATTGAAGGTAGACGTAGCGCATCAACATGACATCCCGACATCTACGCTCTTCGCGATTTCGAAGAATAAGGAAGCAATCAATGCTGTCGAGAAAGAGGTGCACAATGTTAAGGTAAAGAACCTGAAACAGTTGACAAATTTTGAATTGGAGACGGCAGTTTACGATTGGTTTTCTCAGCAGAGAGCACAAGGTGTGCCAGTTAGCGGCCCGATGGTTCAGCAAAAGGCAGACATGTTTGCTTTGAAGATGGGACTAGATTTCAAAGCTTCAAAAGGTTGGATTTTCCCAATGGACCGGTTCGTACAGAAACAGATGCAGGATCCACAACCATATATAGAAATCACCGGCTGGACTTTACTAGAGTAAAAAGAAAAATTCAAGTTCCTTTTTGATCAAAATTTTCTGGGGGGTTGCGATATATTTGGCCATCCTCCCACGCCTTATTCTAAACTTATAATTTTTTTTTCCTTTTCTCATATTGATGTCCACTCGGCGTCTACAGGTGCCCAGACCTCGGCGTACTATGCTAGATGTTTGGTGGTAAGTGGTAGTATAAGTCACCCAGTTAAGTGGAGAACCCGGCCTATAATGGTAATTTGTAATCAGAATGTATATAGGCTAGGTAGAGTGAAAACATGAGTATAATTATATGCACGAACTGAGGTACTGCATTTCCTTTTTATTACAGTGCAGATTACATACGAACAAAAACTTAAATTTAGTATCAAGGGCTTCGTTCTGTAGTACTATGTAATTTTGTACCACTTATGTAATTCTGTTATCATGGGCCGAGACACGTATTTTCACTGCTAAAACTTAGGAGTAATCTTTGTTAATGTTAGAAGTGTATCCAGATTATTTAATGTTAACTTGATCTAAGTATGTATTTGAGAGATGTGAGCAAGCACCCTGTATGATGTATTGCACTTGTGGGCGGTGGGCGAGATACAAAGTAAATAAGTAGCACAAGTTATATGTAAGTACTTTAGCCTTTGTTACCATTTGTATTTAATTTGATAAAGTACTGTGGCGAGTTGAGTGTTATATTTTAGTCGGGATACACTAGCAGGAATTAAATTCACTTTTTTTTGTGCTGACGATCGCCATGTTGAAAGTGTGACTTACGGCGAAGAGAAGGGAGGCTAGGTGGCCATTGCTCGGCCTTAGCAGCGCGGGCACACTGGACTGGAGGTTGGACATCTCTTTGCGGGGCGCGTAGAGCTTTGTTATCTTTGTTTTGTTTTTCGGACTGAGTCAAGTGTTGGGCCCATCTGCACCCACACACAGTGGAAGGGCAGTACTATTACTGTTTTATAAAGCCAGAGAGTTTTTGTGGCGGAGCCCTTTTTTTTTGTCTGTAAAGATGATCTCAAGTTGAGCACATGGTTGTGTGATCTCGTGTATCTATACAGTAGAGCCCCGATTTAACAAACTCAGAAATAACAAAAACAGTGATTTAACGAAAGGACTTTTAGGAACCTACAAAAAATAACAAAAAAAAAGTATTAAATAACTAACTGACTTTGATAAAATAGAATATTAATTGAAAGTTAAGTCCTTTAAAAATACTAGCACCAACCACCGTATATACTTATTTCTCCGTAGAAAAGCTTAAACCATCCGTAGAGAAACAAAAAAAAAATTTGTTAAAATTCGTTGAAAACTTTGGCATGCATGCGCAGGCGCGGCCGAGCGAACGACGCTGTTTTGCATAAGCGCATGCCTAGATCCTCATCCTGGCGGCTGGCGAGTAAACGAGCATCTAGGTACCCAGTCTCCACAGCGCGGCAGTGGACAGCATGCGAACTAATTCACAGATAGTGTTTCGCGTCTCCGTTAGAATGAGCTACAGTGCCACGTGCTCTATGGATTAATTCTATTACCGATAGAATGCAGTGATGTGCAGCGTGATTATTTACACTCGCATCCCGTGATAAAACAAGCGAGTTTATAAAAAAAATACGTAATATTATTTATGCAGACTTTTTACAACCACAGTAATTTATTACTGTAAACGTAAATAATTTGTTTCTCCGATGCAAAAAAAAAAAAAAAAAAAAACGCTCTAGTGCAAAGCATTTTTACAGAGCAGACCAACATGGGTTTGTTTCACGAGCGTGTCTGCATACAAGCTACAATAGCCGCCACCGCACAGATTTAATTATTATTCTAAAGTTGTCTCGCAAACGTTTTATTCAGTTTTCATCAAAAAATTTTTTTTTACTTTTTTTCATGGGATTTTCCTTAATTTTGTTGCTGGAGCGGGCCGGAGAGACGGAAATATTGACGGCTCTGCGGTATCATCACTTCTCGTGTTTTGGTGCGTGCAAGAACGGCCTAACTCACCACGTGTACGCTCGCAGAGCGTTCCTCTGGTAGGTTTTTTGCAGATTTTTTTCTTTTCACTGCTGTGGCTTACCTATTGTGGTAATTGCATTTTGTTATTGTTTATAGCCACTATACTTTTTTAAAATTACCTTAAATTCTGACGAAACATGCCAGACAGAGGATTTAACTTTTTTTGGCCAGGAGGGGGGAGTCGGATTTAACGAAACATTGATTTAGAGTAAACATTTTCGGGTTCCATGGCATTTCGTTAAATCGGGGTTCTGCTGTATATACATGTGCATTAAAACTGCAGTTTTAATTTAAACATCGTTGTTGCGATTATTTCATCTACAAGTTAATTACGCACCACCTATGAACCACCCCCAAGTTTTCAACGAGATAAAAGGCCTCTGCCTACTGCTGAGGACCGCACAAATGAATGTGGTTGCCTGAGCGGTTATCTGCGTGGAAGGAGTAGCACCACAATGCACTGGCAAATGTACACCTAATTAAAAGAAACATTATTTGAAAAATATTTTTAAAAATTAGTACAGTACTCGTTTGAAAACTATTCAAAACACTAAAACCACTATTTGCACACCCCTACATATTAGGTAATTTTTACTTAATATTTATGCTACACATGATCGAGTACGAGCATTATTCGCAGCGCAAAACTTTGCTGCACTCAATAGTTTTTTATAGTTTTGAAAACAAGGAGAGTGTAATTTTGGGATTATGGGGTACCATTTTATTTGGAAGACACCTTTTCATTATACTGAAATATAATTTCAGTAAAAAATGTGTTTATTTTAAGTCAGTAATTATTGTACTATGTTAACTTTAAGAGAAAAAAAAAAACAACTTTAAAATCTTTTAAAAAATTTTTGGGAGTGGTCAAAATTAATTACCTAAGGACTAACATCATCTGTGATTTAATGACATACTGCAATTATTTAGCTAAAAGTGCGGAGTCATTAGATCGAGGGTTTACGGTAGGTTGTCAACAATTATTACAGTCCATACAAATGCAATCCAAAATAATAGTCAAAATTAAACAGGAATAGTACCACAAAACGTATCTAAAGACCAAACAACTTGCTTGCACAACATAAGGTGTATAGATTTTATCCATTTTGTTGGATATTTAAAGGTTAAAACAAATTGACGGAAAAGAAACTACATTCATGGATATTTTAACACTCAACAAACTAATCCAAATATTTACATTTCACGTGTGGTGCCATGCTGCGAGAGCGAGTTACAAAACTATATCACATTCGTGGCCATACATATACTTGCACAGATGTTCATTTATCACTGTATTATATGCACTCTATAAGCCTACTGATGCACGATAACAAAACACCTCGACATAGTAACAAGATGGCAGCAGCTGTGACTGCAGCAGTGGCGGAAGTTGTAAGTTTGCCTAGTTACCATACATACATCTATCAAGTGTTGTTTTCCCCAGTTTGTTTACAAGAAAAGTGTACTGCAGGGATGTTATGTTTATAATTTTGAACTAAGAACATCACCGTACAGAGCCTCAGAAATGTGGGAACACTAATTAAAATGGCTGAAATGTGGGGAAACATAATTTTCAGCCACCTTCCAAGATTATTTTGGTAACTATGGTACTCACCGCAGTTTCATCCTCTCTATATATCTTGATTGTCTTGTCTGCTTCTGTAGTGAGGAGGCGGCTGCCACTCTGATCGAAAGTCATAGCGAAAATTCCAGACTCACTGTCCATTGAGCCAGGTTGTACTGGTGCCTACAACATGTAAGGAGACAATTATAACAGCAAATAACCAATCCTAATTCTTTCAATCTCACTATCCCCAACCATTATCTATGAAAAACAGGTTCATGATTGTTGTACTTCGGTGTGACCACAACGGGTTGTGTAAAATACGACTGGGTAATAGCTACACAGGAAAACTGATGATGCTGAAGTAACTTACGTATAAACAGATCTTACTCTCTAACAAAATCAATTTAATACATATTCTGAAAAAATATTAATAAGACAAGTAACATTCTGCCGTAATAAAATGTGCGAAAGAGATGCATGTTTAGCCACAAGTCGCTGCTGATTGTATGAGGAATGTTCGTGATGTGGGTTAAGAAATACGGTAAGTAAAGTGTGTTTGTGATAAAAGCATGAAATGAAACAGTAAAGCACTGTTATTAAAATAAAATAGTCAATTCTGTTATAAGATAAACAATTTAGCTGGAATATAAACATTCCTTAATAAACACTATGTTCTGTGTTACAATATTAAAAAAATTCCACACTCTCATATTTTTAAAATAAACATAAATGAAACTGCTCATTGTACAGAATTATTCCACAATATTAAAACCTGTACCTAATTCCAAATAAAACATTTTATCACAACCAAGTTTTTTAAATCATGGGTGGTGGGTCGTGTGTATAAGCGAGCATATCTAGCTTCAGCAATGCTTTTTAACTAACTGTCTGTCTAGATTTGATAGCGATCACGTATGTCCGACACTTTTTCTGTCGGCATACTGCCGGAATAAAATCACAAACTTGTGTTCTTGCTCTAAGTCAATACAGATACGTACACCCACTTCTGTTACTATAAAATATCGACTATGAACTTAACTTTGTGCCGCAGTTAAACACAGTTAACGACTAGCGGGCAAAAATAAAGTAACTACCAATTTTGGCGTGTCTCATTTTTGCGGGCAAACACACCAGCATTACCCGTTCAATGGACAAGTGAATAATTACATTAAAGTGCCCAAACTGATTTTTACATGTTTCAGGCAAGCGCCCAAATTATTCTAAGCGTGCCACAGTGTGAAAGGGCACACATAATTATTACGAGAGCATGAATTCTAAAAAAAAAATGCTACATTCGTCAAACTGATTACTACATGTACTACACCAAAAGTAACACAACATTCACCTAAACTCTTTTGTCTTTTTGTGCCGGCGAGTTGTGTTTACATTTCAGTAATTCATTTTTATTTTATGATGCACGCTAGAGCACAGCGCTAGAATAACCTGCTGGACATTGCGCAGTAGCACATTCTGACGAAACATCGAAACACTGTTTCTCGTACTGTCCGCCTCTGCATTTATTGACTACCTAGTCGATAATCCGCCGCACGGCAGCCGGCAAGTACGCCACGAGGAAGGATCTAGGCCCGCACATTGTTACACAACGTCGCCTATACATGCCACAGCACTCGTCGTTCACGCTTGCTATTTAAAATTTTTGGAAACTTGGTAACTATTATAGGCTTGTCTGGTATCTATTTCTTTAGAAAAATTATATCTATTAAATGAAATCATTATTATTTTCTTGAAAATTGTCTGTTTTACGCTGGTAACAGTTTAACACGTATTTAAACAAAACAAATTTTTAACGGGTAGAAGTCGGGTACTTTGGAAATGACAACAACGCAACTACGACAAATTTCTCGGAAACCGTGACTAGTCGTAGTATCGCGGCTCGACTATAATTCCCTTGCAATGACTCTGTATGAAAAATTAATTAAAGATTCCATTATTATTTATGTCGAGCAGTTTACCAAGAATATATCCCATGTTTTGTCAAAGAAAAATGTTGATGATACAATCTGAGTAAAAGTTATGGGCATGGCTCAAAAACTGAAAATTCAATTAAATTGTCTAACACTCCCCATTAAAGGCAGGGAACATGGTCTATACAGTCAACCACTTTTTAAGATTAATGGTATAAGAATACATATAAATTATATTTTTAGTCTCAAGGATGATATAATGCCAGTAGTGCAAGTCAGTAGTACCTGAAGGCGCTGAAAATTGTAGCCTGTGCGCCAGTCCCAACAGTGAAGCGTGCCGTTGTCTGCCCCTGACACAAGTACACCCTCTGGGTTCACAGCCAGGCAGTTGATGATGGCATTGTGTCCTGCAAGGTTCTGTATGAACTTGCCATCAGGGCACATCCACTGCTTGATGTTGTCTGGTGATGCTGATGCAAACATGTACCTGTCCCAATCACACCAGTTAAGGAACACCACTCCTCAGTTGCCAAATTTTTGCAGACATAATGAAAGGCAGGTATGATGAAATGTTCTGTTATTTCCGCTGAAGTACATCAAACACCGACTTCCCCTGTCAATGTCAACCAGGGACTGGAAGTAACGCATTAAAAGTAATGGTGTTACTTGTAACAGTAATGAACATTATAACATAGTTAAATTTTAGTTTCAGTAACTTTAATTGTAACTGAATTACACTTTTCCTCTTTAAGTAACGAAAAATGTCGTTACTTTTTGCATTACTTTAATTAAAAAAGAACTATTCAATTTGGGGATGGTTTTAATTCTTGGTATGCAAAAACTTGTACAACGGACCTGTGATTTACAGCTATCCATAACGAGAAGCCAGGTTTTCCTAAGTTGGCTATTCTGCAAAGTGTTTTTTTTACAGTTTACTTTCGTTACAGTTTGTTCTATGGTGACTGTGTTATTGTGAGTCGTGATCTCCAAGTATTTTGTTTTGTTTAATATATTAATTAGCACTGCAATGTCAACAAGTGCTGCTGCTGAAAGGTTGTTTAGCTCTACTAGTTAAGTTTTGCGTCCTAGGACTCCTAATAGAGGGAATTTGAGTGATGCTACTTTTGAGAAGCAGCTGCTACTGAAGCTGAATAAGCAGTTCTGTTGAATTCATGCCAAAACTAGCATAGTACATACAAATTGTAGGTTTAGTAAAACTATGAATATCTATATGTGTATAATATATTTGTATTGTGCCTACTAATACTGTACACAACTATGGGTAATACAGTGAAACCCTCGTAAGAAGTTTCTCATTTAAAAAGTTTCCCTGCTTAATAAGACAAATAATTTTGCACCTTGTCTGTGTGAACATGTATAATTTAACCCTTTAAGAAGTTTTCCTGCTTAATAAGCATTATTTCTTCCTGTCCCATCACAAACGTCTTAACAGGGTTTTAATGACTCACCCTTGTAGGTGCTTAGTTAATATTTTACGCTCGGCCCCGTAATTTGCTTATTTATTAGGCCTATTGTATTTACGCCCAAGGGGACCTCTAAATACATATTGTGAGCCGTGTTGTCCATAAACGTAATATTGAGAATATTGTAAAAGTTGTATTTACCGTTTTTGTGATTGTACTTGTTGATGCCCGGCCTCCATATTGTAAACATACAGGCGGTAATAATTATAAAAGTAAATACATGTAAATATGGGCATTCACGGAACTATCTTGGATTTGTGTGTCTAATTTATTATTTGCGATATTTTTTCAACAACACGGACATTTCTGTCAGCCCCGCGGGCTTTAACGTATTTTTGGCCGAGTTGTAAGGGAATTCGTGGGTGTTGGGGTGGCGCGCCTGCGGGTCAGCAGACAGCCTCCTCTCTCGCGGCCGCCATCTTCACCACCCACTAACGGTAC
>PNEQ01001356.1:17372-52982 GCA_003012365.1 Medauroidea extradentata
TGGCATCAGCGAGACAACTGTATACGGCATTAAAAAGAGTAGCACCAAACTTAAAATGTTTATTTCGAACAGCGAGTCGGAGAAAGGATTTCATGAGCGCAAAACACTCCAAACGGCCAAACTACAGGATTTGGACAGTGCACTGTACAAATGGTTTTCGTTAAAACGGTAAAAAAAAAGGTAGTGGAGATGAAGATAATGATAGTAACAAAGCAGATGTTACGTGGTGTGCCGCCGCTGCTGCTTGGAACATGCTAATGAAATTTTCAGAAAGCAAAAAAGACTGTTACCCTGTGTCGGAGGTAATGCAATGTCATATCTTGCATTCTACCTTCCTTCACAAAACAAGACAGGCCATCAAACAGACATCCTCACTCACGTGGTGGGACTATCGACACAGTAACATCGTGAGCCGACTGCTAACACCTCGGGTGCTGTTAATTAACACTCTAGAAATAATTAAAGTCTACTTTTTGTGTGTTTCCTTAGTTTAATGTGTGTGCAAGCTATTTGGCGTAAAAGTGTATACATATTACTAATCTGTGCATAAAGTGTTAAATTTTTATTTTTTCGTGCCTTGTTTGGAATAATCAATGATTGCGGTAAGTAAAATTTAAGGTATTGCTATGTGCACTGTAGTTTACTTTGCCAGCACACGGGCGGAGAAGGAAATAATAATCGCTGTTTCTGCCGCTCTGTGACAATGACAAGTTATTTACGACTTGACGGCTCGCAGCCAGCTGCCCGTGCCCAGAGCCGGCCGGCCAGTGTTGCCAAATGTGTTCGAGGTGCCGTTTTTTATTTCAAACAGTGTTGGCTTATACCTATAAGTCCTTAATTTACGTAAAAACCACTATGTTTATCAGGACGAAGTAAATCGGGGACTTACAAGTATATGAAACGTTTTTTTTTTTTTTTTTAATTTTGCAGATTTTTGTTATGGAAAATAAAGTATTTAAAAAATCCATTGTTTTCAGAAATCCGAAGGTCGCAAATCCCCGAGACCCCCGGATTTGTGAGCGTTTACTGTATTTGTATTTCTGTAGCATCATTGCTTTCCTACGACGTATTGATTTTTGGGTAATTCAGTTATTTTCTAATTTTATTAAATTACCTTCTTATGCAAAATCTTGTAGGCCTGCCTGCACTCTTTAAAATGTGGGGGCGCATATTTTTACGTGGGTAAATTACAGTACAGATATGTGTTAAAATATACGATAGGCCTATGATTTAGAAGTGTATATAACAACTTTATTTTTTTCTACTGGTAAAATACTAGTGTTAAGTTCTTTAAAGTGACTTGAATCCACAATATTATACAAGTGAGTGGTTAAAGGGGAAGTATAATAACCAATTTTTATTTAGTATTATTTTTTAATCATAATTCTTCTTTCAGATGAATTTCTGATAAATTAACTTTACTAATATCTAAAATAATTCAGGTTCCAATTATTTTATACACAGGCTACTCCATGGTACTGTATGGGGAAGATATACCTACACAATTTACCATGTCACTACTGTAGAAATAAAAGTTGGTAGCCCGAAGCATAAAAAAGAAGAGGAGGAATGCTCACAAGGTTGGGTGAAAGACGAGGGAGCGCACACTCTTCTTGTGGTTGGTGAGCGTGGCCCGACTCTTGCCTGCCGCCAGGTCCCACAGCCTGATGGTGCAGTCATGGCTGCCCGTCACCACCTGGGGCTCGGCTGCCTGGCAGATGATGCTGGCAACAGTGTTGGTGTGTCCGGTGAGTGTATGCACGTTCGCCTTGGTCCGCATATCCCATATGCGCGCTGTGGCATCACGGCCTGCTGTTGCCAGTACGTCTATGCTGGGGTGGAGCGCAAGGGTGTAGACTGCACTCAGATGTCCGTGGTAGTGGCGTATCACCTGTGCAGCATCAGTCTTTAGGTATTAATAAAACGTAAATAAGAGAGTTTATCAGATACTGACCAGGTTGATACATATTGAACACCGAAGATCAATTTAAAGTTTAAAAATTGCAAGAATTCAACATAAGCCTACATAATTTAAAAATATCTTCAGTAATTTACTAAATAAAATGATAGAAACAGAGGTATTTACTATTTATGTTATTTTTAATCTGCAGAAAACCTTAGTAAAAATAAAAAACATACATACAGTATATTAAGCACTACTCTACTTCATAATACAAAGATTTGAATAAGCATGTACATTGAGGGCAGGGCCAGCCCAGAGTTGATACAACTGTTGTACACTTTAACTCTGCACTTTTTGAACATCTGTAAACATCAAATCACTAACTGAATGAGTAAAGTTGAAAGTTTGACTGAAAACAGGTTAACTGGGCAACTATTCATAAATGCCATTTGTTATTCTCCAATGTATACTAAAATTAGTACCATTTACACGACAACACCATAGCAACACATCTTCTAGCTTGATGCTATATCATCTGTGTTTAATTCTAGTTATCTCTTGAACAAAATACTTCAATCATTCATTGTGCTTATAGAATAGAGTATATTCGTGACTGTTCATCCGTGTGCCTCTCTATGTCGCTGTCTGTTACCTATTCTCTGTCAATTATTACTTCACCCACCAACTAGATTATATAGAAATTTTATTGGGATATGAATTTTTAGATGTTATTCTATACAATTTCTTAAAGTACTGTATTAACTTGTGTCTTATGTGTGCTCGTATGTACTGATGCAAATATTATACATATTAGAATGTGTACATATGCTTACATACATCAGTTATGCATCGAAGATTTTGTTTGGGAAAGGACTAATGTGCACGTACATGCACGCACATGCAGGCACATGCACACACATGTATGTGCACACACACACACGTACATGCACACATATGCACATGCACACATGCATACACATACATTAAAAAAAATTAATTACTCTACTCTTCCTCATTATAAGCTGTTCAAGATAAACTGATTTTTTCCCATTGGCAGCTATTGAGGATTTGGGGAAAGAGGTGCTTAATGCATCCCTCCTCCCAACAAACATACAGACATACATTGGAACCTCATCATAACGAGAATATAGGTTTATAAGAAAAGATTTTCAATAGCACAATATTTTAACGCACCATCATTAACCATACAAATTAACGTAAATAAATAGTTTCAAAATAGCAAACATTGTACTTTCAATCGATATAACCATATAACAACTTGGGTTTCCCATACTGAAAGTGTATATAAAATCATTGAAGTCTAAAAATACAACTTGTGTTGTGTTGGGAAGGTGGTACATATTAAGACTCACTACTCATTGTGACCCGGCCAAACCATTGATTTTAAACATACAATTTACTAATGAAAAATGTTTCTACAGATGTTATAAGTATTCCTGCATAAAAAATTTTTTTGTTAGGTTAGGTACCGCAACCTAAACAAACTTAACAAATATTTTTTTACGTAAGACTACTTCTAATGTCTCTAAAAGTCCTAAGTAAACTTTTTTGTTAGGTTAGTTTAGATTAGGTTAGGTAACCTAATGTTAGGTTAGGTCAAGTTAGGTTACCTAACCCTAACTAACATAATCTACCTAACCTAATAAAATATTATTTTACGTATGACTACTTATAACTGATATAGAAAATTTTTTAAACAATAAACTATATGTCTAAAATCAATAGTTTGGCGGGTACATTCTGAGTAGTGATTCTTACAGAGAAGGTTTTACAGTCGTTTAACAACAAAATCTTAAGAGGCAATGAATTGTGTTGAAAGAATGTAACACTTGTTCCTAAACTGTTATCCCTAGATCACACTTGAAATAGGCTTGAATGCATGACATTCCTCTCCCACACACCGCAAACCCTGAGTATGAGAGATAAACTGAGATAATGTAGCCGATAGAAGCGAGATGACTTATCCTCTGTCTGCCAAGTAAGTGGGAACCTCTGTTTACCCACCTGGCCAGCTAGGTGTAAGAGAGAGTGAGGGGCGAAGATAATGAAAATAGGAATGTAGCCCATGTCCGAACGTCACAGTGTGGTGCCAAATTACTTTTTACAAACGTTTATAAAGAAGTTCATCCTCAAAAACGTTATAAAAACGTGGTTGTGTTGATCTTTCTAAAAGGCTGGTAGCATGATAAACAAAGCATCTTAGACTAATGCGCTAGAACAATAAAAGATGAATGAATGAATGCAGATGTGTGACCTTGCCAAGTTGTTTACATTTCCACCAGCCCATCACCCTCTCATTATGTACTGGACAGTGGGCGATCTTGTCTAGGCTTCAGCAAGAAGAAACCAGCTACTGTACTAACCAAATTTTAGAGTGAAAACAGCAAATTTTTATAAAAAAATTTCTACTAAATATATGGTTCAACCAATTTACAAGACAGAGCCATTATACTTTTCTCATCCAAACACGTTCATAAACTTAAGTTTCTTACGTAGCGTAAAAATTACAACTAATAGCTCATCACTCCCACGTACAATCAATACTTTGGTACAAGCAACAGTACCTATAAGATAAACATAAGCTTTCTCTAAAGCCACTTAAGGGTGTTAAAATGCTATAAAATCGTAATTTTATATTTACCTATATGAAATAGTGTTAGTTTCGTACATTAAATTTGAGAGTGTAGTTCCCTCTTACTAAACAATTTAAGCTCGCATAGTTTTTCTCATAATGGTGCATCAAAGTCAAAATTTGCATATTCTGCTGCCATGCAAATGGTGAAAACCAATTGACTTACAAAAGTGAAATAATTCACAATGAAATAACTTTACATGGGGTTGGTAATAAAACATTTTAAAAATCTTGTAAACTATTTTTATATTAAAAAAAAAAGTTGAATTCACAATTTTTTTCTGTATTTTGCCATTTTTTAAAAATTCAAAATACCACGCTGTGGTTTCTTTAATGTTTTAAAGCACAGCTCATGTAATGTATGTTCACAGTGAATTATTTTATTTAAGTAGGATAATTGGTTTTCACTATTTGCATGGCAGCATAACAAGCAAATTATGACTAATTTACCGTTATGAGAAAACTACGAGAGCTAAAATAGTTTTGTAAGAGGAAACTGTACTCTAAAGGATCGTCCATAAAACTAACAATATTTCATAAAAATATAAAATTATGAATTAATTGCACTTGAACACCCTCAAGAAACCCTTTCTCCAAGTTTCCATTTTCAGTAACGTGTGTGGTAAGTCGAGAATAACGAGACATGAAATCATCTGATTTTTGAAAGAACTGTGCAATGGGAGTTCATGACTAGATTCAGTTTCTTGGATGTACTCCATTGCAAAATTGAATGACTGTCAAAGAAAACTAAACAAATAAAAGAAAACCATAAAATAAGCAGAGTATGCTTAGTCAGCAAGATACATACACAAAATGAAATTCCAAAATGGAATCGGGTCAAATAAAAACAAGGAACAAACAGATAATAAATGAAATTAATAAATAAAATAAAAAACCAAATAGCATGCGACACAACACTGTCTGTCTGGAGAACTACTGTGTTTTGTTTCGTCTTTTCATTGTGTCGTTTGTCTTTGTCATCGTACCAGGCCACAGGCCAGGTGGAGTTGCACCTGGTCGCGGCAGGTGTTCGCAGTGTGTGTCAGTGGCAGGTATGCACTGGTTGGTAATAGTAGATGTGCGATACTTGAGTGTGTGTGGCAGATCAGTGACGTGGCAGGGCATGTGTTAACTTGACACCGACGTGTGACACCTGCCATCCCGGCCATCTGCCAGTGCAGGAGACCTGGCTTTGCTGCCCCCCTCCCTCTACCAGGGCATGAAGAAGGCAGTCTTGAAGCAGCGGTCGCGATGGACAGAACGAGAGAGACGTGGTGAGCTTCGGGACTCTGATTCGTCCACCAAGAAACGTAACGTGCATGTGCAACTATCCGGCCCAGTGTTTTACTTTGTTTTGCCATTGGAACTAGCTTGCTTAAAGCCCTAGGGTATGGGGGCGTGGACCTCCCCATAAGTGTCCATGTAAGGTGTAGTTTTCTCCAGGTCCTCCCTGTTTTTCCCGATACGCAGCTGTTTCGACTTGCCAGGTGAGAGAGGGGCACACCGGCACAAACAGACCACGACCCATCGAGCCTCGTGTTCCCGGCTACACGCTTAACCGGGTGGCGCCCAGAGAATTCCGACGCAGCTCCGTTCCTACCTCACTCTCACGGGACACGGCGTCACGGCGCCCAACGCTTTGGCGTGAATATCACAGTGTAAAATGATGTACAACCTTCGCAGAGAAGGACTGGAAGACTACACTTCACCACAGGATCGCCACAGTTGCATTGTTTACCCAGCTACATCACAGCCCGAACGTCAGCGACAGCAGGAAACAATACACTGAACTAGACCTAGAAACAAATCGGACCATTGCACACAATGAGCAGCAAGGAGTGTGTTAGGTGTGGATTACCAGCCTTTCCTGATTTGCTTTTCGGAGAAGTACAGCAACAGTGATGTACATGTGCCATGGAGAACCGGAAGGGGAACCCGAGCGTGAAAGTGGAGAAGCTTATCGACCACAGCCCGCCAAGGCAGGCCGAAGTATGTGACTCGCCAACATGTTACAGACAAGGAAAGGAGATGGCCACTTGTGTGACTTGTCAAACAAGACGCCACGCAGATGTTCGCACGCCAATAAACTTGTCACGTTTTGTGAGGGCGTGTTCGCTTTCGCAACTTGTGTGTCATCGAGGCCCCCTCCCCCGCTTCAAGGTCATACGTCACAAGGTACAAACCTACCACCCTATCACCCCTCCCCCAGTGCCTCAACTACTGCACGTCGAGCTGTCGCGACAACCTGCCAAGAGAGTGGGGTCATAATGAAACTTCCAGAGTTCTCTGGACACATGCACGAGGACGTGGACCAGTTTCTGCAGCAGTGCAAAACACGGTGTTTACATTACGGCGTAGTGTACGATGAGTGAGTTGATCATGTGATTAGCAACTTGCATGGTGCCGCAAAGGACTGGTGGAGAATATGGGGACATGCAACAATGACCTGGGATGAGTTCGCGAATAGCCTACGGTATCGGTTCGGGTCCGCGAAGGCTATAGCAGACTGTCAAGCGCAATTTTATAGTGAACGACAAAAGGACACAGAATCGACAGAGAAGTTCATAGCCACGAAAATTCGGCTGTTCCGGCGCATCTATCCAACCACGCCGCCGGAGGACGCACTTAGCAGCATAACCCCGCGTCTGCGACTGGAACTCCAACCATTTTTGGCAGAAGTGAAGGGTGAAAGTGTGGAGGAATACGTTCGTCGAGCAATCGTCGCTGACAGGGCCATCAATCGGCTGATGGGACGTCCATTACAGACACTAGGACGGGCGGACGAGGAGGCCCCCATCACCAGAAATAGGTGCGATAGCGGCACACCAACGGGCCGAAGACAACTCGCGATTGAGGCGCAGTGGTCTGCCGACCCTGCGTCCACCCCACAACTCTCGCGACAGGACATTCGACTGCCACAGTGCCACACCTGCCCAGCGAACACGTTTCACTGGCACCGGGACTGCCCTGTTAGGAATGCCACATGCCCGCCGTCGGGAAACGCCTAAGGCGGGGAGGCAGGCCAGCTGCTGACCTCCCCGCTGTCATTCGCCAGACACACCTGACCACGACCAACACCGACTCAGAGCCATTTTTGGGACAATTAACCGTCAAGGAGGATCAGTTACTCCGCATCCCGATCGAAGTCAACAACCAACCAACTGCTGCATTAGTTGATACTGCCGCCAGCCATACATTCGTCGCATCCACACTCGTTGATCCATCACAGATCCGACCTGGAGCCTGCGTGCTACAGCTGGCCATCAGAGAGAAGCACAGTGCCACACAGGGCGTAACCGACCTGACGATCAGGATACGCGACCAGACGTCTCAAGTCGAAGCCTTGATCGTGGACGGCCTACGAGAGCCCGTCGTGCTGGAGCAGCCATGGCTGCAGCAACAAGCAGCAGTGATAAAAGTCGTGGCGAAGAGGGTCCACGTGGGAGCCGGGGAACGACGCACAGTGTATGCTGTCGACCAGCGGCCTAATACCAACCAACACACAATTCACCTGGGTGACCTGGACAACGAGGTCCCAGCCGAATACAGGACAGCGATACAAGCTCTCTTGGATAAACGGAAAGATGTCTTCGCTTTCTCTGACCTACTTCAGACAACCATAGCAGCTGAGCACCCACAAACTGAGACACCACTCCAAGAAGAGAGTGACAAACACTCGCAAAGCAGATGTGAGAAGACTCCGGGACTGGCGTTACTTCTCCCGTCGACTCCTGGTGTCATTACACCGCCGCAGGAAGCCCAACCAATAGTGACCATGCCTGATGAGGATGAGCTGAGACTCCAACCCATTGTCCGGGAAGTGTGGGAACTGGATGCGCCACTAGAGAGTACGACTTTTACCATACACATAGAGGAACCAGAAGAGTCGCCTCGATGCCAACCACGACGCCGACGCAGCAGGCAACCCCAGTTACACTCGTCTGAGCCTAGCACAAATGGCCAGCAGGAAGAAGGGGTCAACCCCGAACCGAGGAACGAACGGAAATGCAGACGCCGAGCACCTGCCTGGTTTCGTCCTCGTGTTCGCCGCTTTCCGGAGTGGGGCGTGGCTGATGGCCCTCAATCATCGACACCTACTGTACAGACGCCAGTGGCAGAATGTCAGGACATAAAGACCACAACATTCCAGGACATGCTGGTGTTAACGACGGCAGGCACCCCAATGTCTACTCCCTCGATCTATAACAACAAACACCGGAGGGAGCCCTACAACCTACGACCTCGCCTGCGACAGAAACAGCAGACCTGCTGTGCACCACCCGACGACTCAGGAGATGAAGCCGGAGACTTCGACCCACAGCAGACCCTAGTGTTCAGTCGTCGGGGGCGACACCGGCAGCAAAGTACATAACGAATGCACACACCTGCCGTGACCAGTCGTCTTCAGGAGGGGGGCGTATGTCGTCGTACCAGGCCACAGGCCAGGTGGAGTTACACCTGGTCGCGGCAGGTGTTCGCAGTGTGTGTCAGTGGCAGGTGTGCACTGGTTGGTAATGGCAGATGTGCGATACTTGAGTATGTGTGGCAGATCAGTGACGGTGGCAGGGCATGTGTTAACTTGACACCGACGTGTGACACCTGCCATCCCGGCCATCTGCCAGTGCAGGACACCTGGCTTGCTGCCCCCTCCCTCTACCAGGGCATGAAGAAGGCAGTCTTGAAGCAGCGGCCGCGATGGACAGAACGAGACACACGTGGTGAGCTTCGGGACTCTGATTCGTCCACCAAGAAAAGTAACGTGCGTGTGCAACTATCCGGCCCAGTGTTTTACTTTGTTTTGCCATTGGAACTGGCTCGCTTAAAGCCCTAGGGTATGGGGGTGTGGACCTCCCCATAAGTGTCCATGTAAGGTATAGTTTTCTCCAGGTCCTCCCTGTTTTTCCCGATATGCAGCTGGTTCGACTTGCCAGGTGAGAGAGGGGCACGCCGGCACGAACAGACCACGACCCATCGAGCCTCGTGTTCCTGGCTACACGCTTAACCGGGTGGCGCCCAGAGAATTCCGACGCAGCTCCGTTCCTACCTCACTCTCACGGGACACAGCGTCATCTTGTCTGTATATGTCTGATATCAGTTGCGTTTTGTCTCGTCTACTTGTTGTGTTCTTTTGTTATTTTTCTGTTCGTGTCTGATATCTACTGTGTTTGTTGTTTTGTCTCATCGTTGTGTCGCATGCTATTTGGTTTTTTATTTAATTTGTTATTAATTTCATTTATTATCTGTTTGTTCCTTGTTTTTATTTGACCCGATTCCATCTTGGAATTTCATGTTGTGTATGTATCTTGCTGACTAAGCATACTCTGCTTATTTTATGGTTTTCTTTTATTTGTTTAGTTTTCTTTGACAGTCATTCAATTTTGCAATGGAGTACGTCCAAGAAACTGAATCTAGTCATGAAATCTTCTGGCGAGTGGTGTTGTCTAGTGCATTATTATAGTTCATTATAGGCTACATAAACGTTCTTTCCAGTTTCCAGTTATTAACACGCATCAGTAACGCAAACATGATATTGCATAACAGTATGGTTCAAAACTCTTATAAAAATACCAGTACCTATTTGAAAATGGCAAATGAAAACCTGGACGAGGGCAGAAAATAAGCGACACAACGGCATTAAGTGGTTTACACAATTAAAAACATATGTAGGAAGAAGTAGAGTTACGTAGTAAGCAGTATAGTCGCAAAAATTGAGTGTACACAATAGCAAGATTATTCCGTAAGTTCAGCCAATTGGCACAGACATTCAATATTGTATTTAGGCAGTAATTATTATACTGAAGACTGTGATTAACAACATCTAGTAACATAATGAGGAAATAAATATTGGAAGACATGTAAATAGGTTCTTCCAGCATTTAAAAATGAAAAATCTAAATTACATGGGAAATTACATTTATCTGCTTTAAAAATATTCTGACTTGTGTATAATTAATAGGCTAAGGCAAGATGGCGGTTATCGAGTAAATATGAATAGCATTATTGGAATACAAGCCTTACAATAGAAGCAAAGTTAAATGTAGTTTGAATTTTATCCGCACTGGTTGCATTATTTTCCCAAGAGCCATATAGTTCCAGAGCATGCAATAGATAGCAGCACCTTCGTTTCCCCCTCCCCTTGTCCTTCCCCCTCCATACCTGAATGCCATTCACAACTCAGGGCTGGGGGCTGGTGTCTGGTCAGATTCAAAAGTCCAGCTGATGATGCGTCACTACTAATGTCAAGGCGCTTACACAATGAAGCTGGCTTCGGCTGTTTCAGTAACCTTGCTTCGGGCACGTACGAACTTATCACTTCCTCTTGGCCCTCTCCATCGCCTTATTACTTGCAGGATGAAGGCCCCCTTCTCCACCTACCGCACTGCGCGACTCTTTTCACGCTGGTTGGTCTGATGCTCACAACTTGCCCAGCCAGTATATCGTGTCATTCACAATAAAGTGAGCACTGCATCAAGTTTTCTTTTGGCCGTTTTGCAGTTATCTTTACTATTTTTAATATCAAAACTTCCATGTAACTAAAAACTAGTGAAAATGTTTCAACACTCAAAAGTTAACATATATTGGCCCAATAAAACATACGTATTTTTAATTAATTACAAGTTTTGCTGAGTGCTAAGTTTATAGTGAACAGCCTATACATAACACAAATCCTCACATGAAAGACGAAATTCTCGCGCTGGGCAATGTCAAGGTGACGGCTCGGTGACACTGTAAGTTATATGTAAGAGAAATTTTGTGTCGTGTTTATCAAAATTATATTTTATTAACTAAGCGAAAGGGTATTAATAATGAGGTTTACAGTTAGTGGATGAATAGTAATTTTCATTAAATCAATAAACATTGTGATGTAAAGTTTAATTTTTATGTATGTGGACTTGCTTTTAACACAAAACATGCTCTACAAAAACATGTTCAAGTCCGGGAAGTTCTCAAGTAGAAGCAAAGTGTATAAATTGACCTCTCTGTATTGAAATATGATCTTCAAAATATAGCGGAACACTAGGCCTATGTATTACAACACAATATAATAATACAAAGGGAAATCCTAAACTTTATCAAGCCTGAACGGGCTACATTGGCAACAGCACACAAAAAGCACAGACACACAGAAGTTGAACGCGTGTTAATAGACAGCAGCCGCTAGCAAACGATCAGCCCAGAAGGAGTTAACCAATTTCTTTAACTTCTCTGTGCGCCGTGCACCGTGTTCTGTGCGCAGCCAATCAACAAACAGGGGGGGGGGGATACTGAGCCAGTATATTTAGATATTTTTTTAAGTTTGATGATCATCAAGAGGCTTTGGAAGTAACAAAACATCTTATTTGAATGTCACTTATGGGGACATATCTGTGATAACTACTTGTTCGTTTCACTGGTAAACAACATTCAAATCTCTCAGTCAGTTTTGCTTCCATTTGTTCAATTTCAGCTGAAGAAACAAATATATATTTAACTCCAGTGATATTCTCTCGACAGTATTTGAACATATCTTGTGGAGTCAGGATGTGTTCTGTGTAAGGTCTTTGAAGGGAAGCTCGTGTAAAGGTGCTATTCCTTTGAAGCGTCAGACGCTTGCGGCTGACGCAGTGCGGCTGACGCAAGACACTGCAACAATGTAATCAATCGGAACCATTTCCTATGGCGCGTCAGCCTCTTGCGGCGACCGCTCGGCCGCTGCGGCTGTGCGGCCGTACCCCTTCACGAGCAGTACAGACGCAGCCGCAGATGCGACCATTGTGTCGTCGTGCGAGTATCGAAGTGTATTGTTGCCATCATGGGCGAAGCTAAAGTTTTATTTTCGGTTGCAGAAGACGAAAAACTGGTGGAAAGTGTGCCTAAATTTCCTTGCATTCATGGCATAGCAAGCACTGTGTACAAAGATCAACTCGTAAATTAGAATGCTTGGAAAGAAGTAGCGGAATTCGTGGAAAGAACATATAATTATACTATATGTAATTAATACGCTACCAAGTATATGTTTCATTTATTTACATTGTGAAATGTGGCGTAGGGTGAACAGTTCGTTAAACCTAAAATATTTTTCCCGCTGTTCTATAACGTAGGAATTATTTTTGTAACTATGCTATAAAAGTATTGTTTTCATATCGTTGTCTTGAGATGTATGGACCACTTATATACACACACACTGTACGTTAATATTACACTGATATGTACATTTATAGACATAAATAGCGACCAAATTACAATTTACTAGTACTATTCTTCTTAAGACTAGGCAATTCATTGTCTGTACATAAGTTTACAATGTAACATATTTTAAACAATGCTTACAATTCAATTTAATTGTGATCTTAAAGCAAACGGACTACATCGTAAAAACCATGTGTGTAACCATGTAGCGAGAAGTACTTTTCTACTTCGACTACTGACATAATAAAAAAATGAATTTCCTTAAAAAAAACTGTAGAAATAAAAATTCATGGCCGTATGTACTACAGTATACTTCTATATAATCATAATTTATTTCACAGAAGCATTTCGAACATTCATTGTGATGATACAAGCAGCCAACAATATCCCGGGAACGAATCCACTACTATGGAGGAAACTGATCAACCATCGAACATCCCATACACGAATTATTCTTCGACATGCTTTGTGGACACATCGGTAGGTTCAGTTCGCCTGTCGAGTAAACGTCAACGACAAAATGACAAACTTGTCAACTTGATGGAGAAGAGAAAAGTTGACAGACAAGACATCATCAACAGACTCATTGTGAATAGCGATGATGAGGTCGATATATTTTTTAAAAGTATAGCTATGTCTCTCAAGAAACTAAGACCCGATTTAATAAAGGAAGCAAACGTGAGATCACTGCAGATGGTTTGCGATCTGGAACATCGAAACACACAACAATTAATTTTTCCAGCTAAATACGTCAGCATCACCTAGTACTAGTGTCAGCACTTGTGTCCTATCACCATCACCATCAAGTGTGCAACACTCTACCGAACATTTATCATATTATTCCACTCAGTTTGAAACACCCACATCATTTGGACGCTATAACACTTAGAACATTATATGAATTTTAATCACTTACCTCATTGTTACAGCCTTTTTTTGATCTGGTGTAATAGGATGTGGGTATTTGTTTGTTGGACACAACTTCACATCATCCTTAATCGAATCGAGGACAATGTTAAACTGAGCAGTGCATTTTCTTGGCTTGTGGGTGTGAGCCGCGTCTGAAGAAACGTCGCAAGACAATCTTCAGACGCGGCTCACACCCACAAGCCAAGAAAATGCAGACAACGGCCGCGAAAGCCTGCGATTTATTTTAAACTGAGCAGTGTTCAGCCGGAAAAATTCGCAGAATTTCTTGTCGTCCTGCAGCAAATGTCGGTTAATTAGTGTTCTGTAACAACCTTCCTGAAGTCTTGTTTGAAATAAAGGGTGTATTTTAGCATTTCCCTCATTACTTAATTGTTGTAGTACAATTTCTTCCTCATTTTCTTCTAAAAATAAATACAACAATAATTCGCGCCCACTCATGTCCGCTCACTTAAAGCTAGATGCACGCGACTGACGCTCACGGCTGACGCATCAGAGGAATCCTACCCCAATGCGTCAGACGTTGTACGTCAGCCGCACTGCGTCAACCGCAAGCGTCTGACGCTTCAAAGGAATAGCACCTTAACTTCTCGTTTTGTTGCTCCGCCGATCCCATCACACGAATTCTTTCCGTGTGATGAGGTAAAGTAATTCCACTCTGCTAGTAAACCAAACTCGTAAGTTAACTTAAACTATTAGAACTCTTACCTATTGTTGTCACTGCCCATTGTTATTTAAAAGTTTAAATATTTGATCATTTATTGATTGTAATGATTTAAAAATTATTTTGCCAATGTCAATTATAATAATTTCAAGCCCTTGGTTGCTAACTTCGACGCCACGCCGTCACGTATACTTATAAATTACGTTAACGCTCGCCCCCGATTTTAAACACTTAACTATTTTAGCCTAAAAGCACTAGCTTTCGCCAGCACCTTTGCCGATTGCCGTGTTGCCGTTTATTTTTACGTAAGAATAATATCTTAGCATGTAAGATTGTGAAGACGAAGCTTTATTTGTATAACAGTATTTACTTACGCCCAAGTGTTTATCCAATCTTTGTTTTCCATGTATAAGTGCCTTTGTAACATTTATTAACCTGTACTACTGTTTGTATACGGCCGAGTGCTTCACCAGTGGTGCCAATCCCGTGCACGGACTCTGTAAAAGTGCACTAAACAGCGATCACTGGAAATACGCACGTAAACATAAATTGTACTTGTTTGTTATTACTTAAAATGTGTTTTAGTATTATATAAATGTTCTTGTGTATTAATTATACTGTTTAACGGCAACATGAGCATTATTTATGTCAGTCGGGATATTTGTTTACGCAGTTGTGCCACGAGAGAGAATTTCCCTTGTGCGAGTGTGGCACACCTGTAGATGCAGACAGCCTCGTGCGGCTCGGCCGCCATTTTGCTAACGGTACTTTCAGCCCTTCTGGCCAGTATATAAAGAGGGGCGCTGCGCCCAGCTAGTCAGTCGTCAGAGGTTCGGCCTTCGGGCCGAGCCAACCTGGCACTCTCCCTCAACCTAACCTACCCTTGCCTCGAGAGGCTGTTTCTTGCAAAGGGAACCCTCTCATCCCTTCGGGCGCTGTTTCTTGCGAAGGGAACGCCCCGATCTCCTCAAGAGGCTGTTTCTTGTGAAGGGAACCCTCCATACTACCATATCTCCTGGAGGAGCTTTCTTGAAAATGGAACCCTCCGACCTTTACCTACATCCAGGGGCAGCTTTCTTGTAAAGGGAACACCCCGAACCCTCCAGCGGCTTCTTGCGAAGGGAGCTCCTGGATCCTGCCTCAACCCACCACCCTAGCCAGGACGACTTATTCATGTTTATGAGTTGAGGCTTAACCTTCCTAGCATGGTAACCTAACCTATGTGCTCTTCAAGCCACTATGCCTAATACTTCGCATCCATGCACGTTGCCAGTTTTAAAGTGTTAGCTTACACTCCCCAGTCTCGTAAAGTTTATTGAAAGTTACGGAATGTAGTAAACTTTCACAGGGATCAGAGAGATCGCCGCTTAATTACCAGTAATGCAGTATTTATGTTAGTCCAGTATTGTTCAAACGGCCGCAGCGCCATTATGTAAAAGAGGCTATGAATATTATAAACCTCTCGGGTTCAAAGAGATGATCGCCACACAGTTTCGGCCACGAGTAAGGCCTTAATTCATGCCCAGTATTTTAACGGCCCAGAGTGCCATGTAAAGTCGTATGCATCATAATATGTCCTGTGGAACTAGTATTGTATTTCCAAGTTGTTGTATCATTATTATTGTCCTATCCTATTGTTGTATCTCATATTGAGATCCCAGTGTTGTAATGTATACATTACAACACTGGGATCTCAATATTTGAGGACATACATGTCCTCAAATTGTGACTGACACAAACCCATGTTGTAAACCATGTAGGTACCCTAGAAGTGTTAAATCCATTATGCTGTGACAAGTGCTGTAATTTATGTTTGTGAATATAAACACCCTATGAAAATGAATTACCTTGTTTTCTCCTTTCATGAGATTAACCTGTGTACCAACCCTTGATATCAAATACAAGGCGAGTGATATCTGCCTTGCCCTATATTATGTAAAAATGACACCCTGCGCTAGCTAGTAGAGTTTGTCCTTGTTGGCTCACCTAGTAGTCACTCGCTGGGTCGAGGATAACTCTATTACTAACTACTCTAGAAGAACCACCCCAATATCTCATGCTCTTTACCTCAAAGGTCTTCTAGAGACACACACTGCTCGCATTCAGCGATCTTACTTGCAACCCAGAACGTCTAGCGCAAGGGACACGCGTCAACTTGGCATAGCATGAGCGCGTAGAAGGGTAGCGTTTTTACTGGAATTCACCACTGTATTCTTCTAAATGTAGTTGAGTCTCAGTCATCAATTTTTTTTTGTAAACTATTTCTATGTGTATAAAGAACATTCTGTAAAATTTTCAGTTGTTTTCATTCAGTCCCTTTTTAGGTATTGACCTGAGAAAATTGACGTTTAAAGGCTTTCGGTTACTTTTGAAAAGCTCAAGAAACAAAATGGAAAATGAGTGCAATCTCATGACAAACTTACACTGCAGGCAGTTGTATTCAATACAGAAATAACATAAATATTATTAGTGAGTCTATCTTCCTTCATAAAAATTTATGATCTTAAAAATTAATGATTGATACAATTTTTATGAGGCTTTATAAAAGATTTTGACTGACTCTCTTGCATGATAGAAAAATTTTAAAAATGTATGCCTGAAGTTAATTTAATGCTGAACACATTGGTTTTTTTAATTATTCTGATAACTTTTGAAATAGCTTGGCAATTCAACTTTCCGCAAACAATGTTTTTTTTTAATTTGCCCAAACACCATTTAAAAATTGGCTCCCAAACAAGACTATGGCTCATAAATTTTTTTTTCAAGCACAGTTTGGTGGCTGTCTGCCTATAGGGAACTCACAAATAAAAAATCAGGAAAATTAAAAATGTTGAGCAACAAATTTAATTTATTTTAGGTGATTTGAAATGGATTGACCTAAATTCTTTTGCGGCATTTTGATCTAGTTAACAATAAAAACTGAGCCGAATGATTGAAGTCATTTTTAAGTGAGTCAACACCAATTAGAAATAAAACAATAATAATAATAAATACTTCGTACTTACGACAGGGCTGTAAAGTCATTATCTGTGTGGTTTCAAAGGAACGTGTTGTTCGAGGTGGATGCAAATTTCATGTTACATCTGGTCATCTAAGTGACAACCCTTGAAAAGCTCCCTCAAAGGTGGTAGTCAGCTCGTATTACAGCAAAATATGAGGATGTTCGGAACAGTGAAAGTTTACGTTGTCATAAATATGAATAATTTAACAAAATTGTACTTGCAGTGTTACAAATAGTTTCCATAGTATTTTCAGTAAAAGTATACAACAAATAAAATATATAATTGTGTATTAGGCGTCCACATCAGAAGACCGTGCAAGTTTCGAGTTTCCAACGCTCTATCGAACTGACATGCGGAACTTGGAGCGTTCGTTCTTCATAATTTGTCTGACTTCATTACTGATAAATTTGTAAGACTAATTGAAAAGCATTTCATTGCTCTATTAGAAAAATGCTGTGACAGAAACATGTCGCTAGCATTGGGTGTGATGCGTCGCACTATTGAAATTCTTCAAGTGAGACATGGCCTAAAACATTTGTCAGACATTTTATTATTACCGCTAGCATGTTTGTACAAATATTACATGGGGCATTTTGTTCTTTAGCACAGGAAAAAAGGCAAGGCCTAACTTGGTAAAACATTAGTAATTACTTATCACAAATGTCATGAACTCATGATTTTGTAACATTTCGCTGCAGATACAATTTATTAGCGATATTACTGGAGACAAAAAACATGCCCATTTTGAAAAAAGCACTTCTTTCCTCTGATTTTCAATGCACGGCACTGAAAAATGTGTATGGAACCAGGTTGGAATATCATAACATTTTATAACATAAGAAATATAAAAACAAACAAACATTTCCTCCCGTGAGTCATTCAGCTTCATTGTTCGATAATGCCTAACACAATGAAAGGCACAAAACTTCACGTAGCTTCTACTAGAGCCTGATGTAACGTGATCATAATCCACTCTACAGTGTGGGTACCGGTATGCGAGACTCGTTTCTGGGCAGTAATAATGAATGTATTGGTGTGTTGCTCAGTCGTAACCAAACCAAACACTCGTGTATGGTTGGTGGGGTCGAGAAGAAGATGCTCGTTTCGCTGGGTGTTGTGAGACACATGTGTCATAATCCTTCCCGCTCCCTCCTCCTCTCCCCCCTACAGACATTCCTGTTTTCTTGGTCACACACTACTGTGACATGCATAGACACGTAGCCAATACTTGGTTTCTTATCATATAGGTAGTAATTAAATTTTTTTTTCTCTCTCTTAATATTTTTTTGTTTGTAACAATTTAATCATGCTAACTTAATCAAACGTAAGGATGTATACAGTAGGATCCAACATATTAATTGAAGATGCTAGTAGAAAAATTAACATTAAAAAATTTTATTCAAAATTTAAATTTAACTGCTAAGGCAAGATAAAAGTTGTAAATTTTACGAGTAAATTTTATGTGATTTATATCATGTTTGAACTCGAGCTCGCCACCTCTGGGATATGATTCACCTGATATGCAGGTCAGAGTTCAGACGCTTGGAGGCACGTACAGAGACGTGCCAGCATGCAGCTTGGGCAGCAGGTCGTTAGTCTACCTTCGTGGGTGGTAGTGCCGTGCGCACCAGAACACTGGAAAGGTGGTGCTCTGCACAACTATTTGACAATCTGCTGACCCAGCTTGTCCCCAATTAATTAACGTAATGATTAATTTTTTGTTAATGTGTAGTAAACTTTTATTTAATTTTGTCAATAACTATGTTACGTAATTTTTTTCCGTTATAAATGTCAGTTGACAATTTTTGTAAAGAAGTTGGATCCTAATGTATCACTTTGCCACTCGGCCGAGTAAGTCTGAGTGTCTGTCGTGGAAAGTTAGTCACAGTATGTCGGAGCTAGTTGACGGTCACATAGATATGGCCGGCTACTAAGAGATCAGTTGAGTAATGGTGGGTGAGCGTAGAGGTGGTAGGCACGCTGCTGGAGGCTAGAGAGGGGCTGTGAAGCCTCGGTGGAGGATTCACCAGTAAAGTGGGCAGTATTGCCATCTATGTTTTCTTACTTTCTTTTACCCAGTTTATAGCATACTCAAGTAGTTATGTGCACTAAACAACTGCATATGTGGATATTGCAGTGTTACAACACCAGTCGGGTAAAGTGTAGTTATTTGTAACCCGTAGTTTTTTTTTTTTTTTTTAATATAAAGGAAACCGAGGCATATCACAGCTGAGGAGAAACCTGGACGAACACTCATGATGCTATCCATTCAAGCGCCTGTATCACCTATTCACTTTCACATTTTTAGTTGCTAAAGTTACTTGAATGTATTGAGTACTTTAGCAAGGACTGTACTACGTATGTAGTTCTGCTGAACTGCCAATAAAAGAAACCAAAATATTTGTAATTTTTTTTATTTTTTGTTGTTTTCTTTCTACATTAACTTTTTGGTGAACATCTCTGGCTATCCAAGCATGTAAAATAAAAATCTAATTTCTGGAGTAGTTGTCATCGTCATCACTCGCCACTGGTACAACTGCTGCCGCTAATAGAAGGTGACAGTTCCAACTTCTGCCACCTAACAGTGACTGCTGCACTTTTCAATAAAGATTATGAAAATTTCCATTTTACCATAATTATTGGCTTACTTAGATCACTGTAGTTAATTTAATTAATTTACGATAAAAAAGGTTGCGATATCTCACTTTGTCCATCAAACTTTTCTGCCAGACACAGATGTCGGGTTTAGAATCAAAATAACTGAATCTGAAGCCCTAACCTGTACTGTAATTGATTTTAATGAAATTATAATTTTAATGCATTTCTAACGTTATTGTGTAACTGTCAGTTATAGAACATAGTTAAAAAAATATTTTTGACAAAGTATTTTTTTATATATACTAATATCATTGTGACGCATATAGACGAGAAATCCACCAAATCTTAGATCAAAAATTGAAATATTCTTTGTATATAACGTATTTATGCATAAAATAACTATGTCCAAAAAGTTTATTTTAAACTATAATAAATTATACACATTCCTCTTTCATACAAAACCTACTAATTTCGGATTATTTTGGCAGTTCCTGGAGCAATTTTTATGGAGCTATGCCTATGCTGCGACAAGTGACTTTAGTTGAACACCAAATTAAATGACTCTGTAAACCATAGGTACATCATTTTCTCACTTAAAAATAATCAAAAATAAACTAATTACAAAAAAAGATTTTTAAAACTATTTTTTACACTATCTTGGCACAATTAAAAATATTTTATTCCGCAGCAAAAGAGTTAATGATTGCAGAACTATAAGGAATTTAACTCTACTTCAACCTTAACTCTGAGTGGTTAAACTTACGATTTCCACTGCCGAACTTGAGAAGTAGGCACAAACAATTCAATTATGTATGTTTCTGTTGAAATAAATTTGATGGAAAAAATTCTAAGGCCCAATTGCTTAAGTCTTAATGCTTAATTTTTTAATTATGTAAACCTCTTTACTGACAAAAGAAAGCAACTGTACAAGGGTGGGAGATACTGCACAGTTGCAGCACATCAATCCTCTATACCAGCTGGCACCGTCATGCTCATCAGTAAACAGTAAATAAATTATCGCTTCATGGCAGTAGTTTAGATAAGATACTGAAGAATTTGCTTTTTTTTTGTAAAGAGCAAATGCTACATCAGTGTGCAAAAATGACTACCATACAGTTCACTCAAAAAACATCCAAACCTTAAATTAGGATATAACAATAATTTTCTGCAGCAACAATTAATTGTGCTGTGGTAAAACTTACGTTATACATAGTGAGGTTCCACGTACACTTAAGAAAGCACACAGCTTGCATGCTATTTAGGAGGTCTTGGATTCTATTTACAACCTGACTACTCTGACTTCGGTTTTCCAGGTGTTTCTATAATTACTCCAGGCTTTGACTCAATGGTACCTTAATACAGGCGATGACAGATATCCCCACTTTTTCTAAATTTCCCCTATCAAGGATTTGTTGCAAAGGCACATAGAACATCACTTTAAAAAATGAAAAGCCACGTATCACTAACAGATACTGTAAATACCAATACACCACTATATTTTGTTAAAAATGTGGAAAACACAACAACTGTCTTTGTTCTGTGCTAAGTTAGCATATAATTGTGCCACTTTAAACGGCTGCACGCCTAGATAATTTATGTGCACTGAAACAGATTAATACAAAACTGACATTCTCATCTAGTTATATCTACCTCACTTATACTACTTTTAACCATAGTTGTAACTTCCCGACGCGGCAAGCACCCTGATCAACTTTTTTTTTTGCTATGGTCTTCATTCCTTTAGTTCCAACCTTGTTAAAAACCACAGGTTGTAAAATAAGGAAGCAGACTTGTAGTATTAACCTTACCTGCAGTAAATCACTACAAGTTAGAAAGATCAATGTTAAAAGTTTGGCACAGGGAAAATTTATGCCGCTTTGTAACGAATATAACAAAAGCTGCGGAAACTTAATAATTGATACTAGGATACTTACTGTGTATATACCGTACTGTGCTGAAGAAATATATTTAATAAAGTGATTAGGTATTTAAGTTTCAAGGTATTGTAGGTGCGTAGAGAATAACACCTGAACATACACATTAACAGAACACACAAGACAATTGAAACAGAGTTCAGAAACTATGTATTTTACCATCAGAATAAGGTTTGATATCATACGAGGAAACAGACTGAAATTTAAAATTAAAACATAGCATTCAAAATCACACAGTTCTGAAAATCGTGTTCCGAAGTTAAAATGATTAATTACCAATAAAATAGTAGCACTCCTAAAATTTATCCTAAGGGTTCAAATGTCAGTTCAAATTAAATGTCTCAAATAATTACTCGGCTGCTCAAATATAAAGACTAATTCTCCAAGGACTTATTGGTAAAGGTATATAGTTATACTTAAAAAAAAAAAAAAAGTCCAAATCAAGAAATAAATAGTTTAAGTTCTAGAACAGGTCAACTTAATCATCATTACAACACTTATAAGCCGTTGAAAGTAGTTTGACACCAAATTATTTGCAGTAAAATACAAAATTTTGGGTGACAAAGAAATGTTCTAATTTTCACTTAGCTGGCCAAAATTACTTATAATGGCGTCCTCTTCTTTTCTTGATGTTCACTATTAAATTACTATTGTAATTCCTATCACTCGACCCTACAATATTTACTAGCTTTTGGTGGCACTATCTCAAATCCTATACTTAGGATGGGCCCAAATTTAAACTATTTCTTAGGGCGTAAAATTAATCTGTCACCATTCGTTTGAAGAAGCCACCAAAAAAGTCCCTTTAGCATACACGAAATTAAGGACTACAAATTCAAAATCTCCAATCCTTAATTAAGGTAGTGAAAACGTGTTATATATCGCAAGTAAACAAAATATAGTAAAATTATTACTCAAATATTAATAAAATAACAATCAGCAATTAAAAATTATTACATTTGCTGTAATTACAATTCTGGATAAAACCATTTAATATTAATTAGTAACTCATTCTCGGTATAGAATCGCCATATTGGCATATTAAATAAATTACGTAGGGGTTTCTAAAAATACGGTAAAATATTACAAATACTCTTAAAACACATAATATAGCATAAAAATATGTTTTTAGTGGTTAAAATACAATTCTGTAACTTTGAAAAAAAGTTAAATTTATCGTTAATGCATTTTCATAAAGCTCATAATTCATATGTCACAGCTTGAGGGTTGGTAAAGGTAAGAGGTTCAAATTGACAAATCACAGAGCTATCCTAAGTTACATTAAGTTGATACTTTAAACCGAGAAATTGGTTTTGTTTCACTTTAAAACTAAGTTAAATAATTTCTGTAATTTCCAAGCATGTTTAAATTTAATTTTACTAAGGTTTCGTACTTTTCTGGACCCTTAGCGATAACAGCGAAAGTAGCGGCAGAAGTTTTTCCTGTGTCAAACTCTCCCATAAGAAAACATATTTTATTTCTAACCTGAAGTATAATTAACATTACCGCACGATTTCTTTTTTTAAATGTTTCTTTCATTAACTTAAATTTTTCACACACTATAAACAATAACAAAAGGTTAGACATTTTCATTGATGATAAACTGAAAGATAAGTGCACAAAATAACTGAAACTAAACTAAGTTAACAAGTGTCTCCTTTCCCCAGATACTGCACATATAACAGTCTCAAGCTGGATTCATAACCAACACGTAGTGTATGCGCGTACGTATGTGTTAAAGTAGAAAAACAGAGCGTGCATGCAAGCATTCACATCCCTGTGCGTATGTATGCAACAGTTGATGAACTTTCTACTTCGTATGTACATACGTACATTAAGTGGTGGTTATAAATGCAGCGTGTGCTAACGTAAGCCTCAAGGAGTAATTTATATTGAGAAATCATTTATCTTGTGGTTCTAAATTATTTAATTTGCTTCAAAAAATATAAATAAATAATGATAATCTATTATTGACATTTTGCTATGACAAACAATTTCCGTGCATGTCTAGATTAAATATTGTTGTAAATCCAATCTCTTATTCTTAACGTATGTGCGTGTGTTCGTACTACGTTAAGTGTGGTTGTGAAACCGGCTCATGTGTGTTTGTGACTCCCTCCAGACTAACCGCCAGATGCACTGTTACCAAGTTTCCCATCCAAACTGTAGTCCTCTACCACACACCCAACTTTTGGTAGTGCAAATTTTGGGAGAAAAAAAAGTGGTACCTGGGTGTCTATGGTAATAAAGCCTGTCCTATCCAGAAGTCTGTGAATCCAACACAATAACATTGACAGCCACAAACAATAACTGAAATACTTACCTTGTTGTACTCAAGGTCCCAGCATTTGACTTGACGATCCTCGCCACAGCTGAAGAGGTATGGGTGTCGACTACTGACGGCTAGGCCTCGTACGCTGCTAATGTGGCCCGTCAGAGACACCTTCAGGCGGCCACTGGCCAGGTCCCAGATCTGCAAGGTCATCCATTACTCAACACTACAACTTATCTATTACCATGACATGTACATCTGAACATGCATTATAACCTGCTAAGTTTCACTGCAAAAGACTCAACATTTAGTTGACTTTCCTTTGTGACGAGACAGCCATCATAGAGTCAGCTGTAAGCACAGAAAGGGTGGAAAATGAGTGAACCACTTGCAAATACCAAAGATCGTAAGGGTAAATATTACCACCAGGTGAGTTTCGATCTACATCAGGACCTACACCAAATGTTTGCGTAACTTTCCAAAGGAATGGCAAGTGCTGCTCGCCTACGGTACCCTAAGAGTGTAGCAAGACTTAACTTCAGAAAATCGAAGGTTTGTGAGCGGTGACAGACCGGACAGGGGTTTTAGTATGGTTTTATCTATTTTTGAATACAGAAGAATACAACAAAAATATTAAAATTTCATCATTAACACAGTTTTACTGTGCGAACATTCACTTTCCAGGCAAAACAACTTACCCCTCTTATGCCCATAGTAGACTGTTATAGAACACTCTCTAGAAGATGTCTTACATTAAGACTTACAAAATATACACAGCTTATTCTGACAGGAGACTGTTTGCTTATCTTCCTTGAAGATGATCATACCTTGCAGGCAGAAACTCATTATAAGATACTAAAGTAAATTTGATTTCATTAAAGCAAATGGAGGATTCATTTCAAAGTATTTTAAAGTGTTTCTTTTAATATTCTATTATTAATTGTTTATATTTTACATACCGTATAAACCCACATACCACCCGCACCTTTTTGCGAAAATATAAGTTTCTAAAAGTGGGGTGCGGGTGGTACATTGGTCAAACTGCACTTGGGCCGTTTTTGCACTGACGAAAAAGCACTGCCGTAGTACAACTTGCCAAAATTATCCTTAAGCAAGGTATTGTGCGAGGTAGAGTGAGCCCTAGTTTTTTGATGAATGACCTAATTAATTCACGTAACGGCTGTGATAACCATGTGGAATGATGTCAGCCGCGCGGCTGTGTTGTGCACTGTGCAGAGTGCAGACGCCAGACGGTTGAAGATAGGATGGAATGGGCGGGTGGAGCGAAGCGAGTTGGGAGGGGGAGGGAGTGGGAGGTAGAGCCAGCAGCGAAGGTCACATTCCATTCGGTGTTGCCACATTGCAGCTTGCTGCGCACAAACATCTCGAGCATGATAGCGAAGCACAGCACATACCGTTAAGTACCGGTACCGAGTGATTTCATACGTGTATTCATAGCTGAAAGTAGAAATGAGTCATAAGAGGCTGCGTTCATTCACAGTTGCGGAAAAGTTCAAGATTATTAGTGAAGCGGAAGAGTTCGGTAACAGTGCTTTGGGAAGAAAATTCGATGTCGACGAATCGTGTGTGCGAGATTGGAGGAAGAATAAAGACAAACTACAAATGGCCAGTGGTGAAAGACGTGCGTTTCGTGGTGCGGCAGCGAAGTTTCCGGAAATCGTCACGTGACTGGGATGATACGCGTGCTTTATCGATCGTTCATTGCCGAGCGCGAGACAAGGAGGCGGTAGTGAGAGAGCAAACGGTAACAGCTGGGCTGGCAAGGTCACGCTCACGCCAGTCAGATCTTATCTGTCGCCCGCTACAGTGCCACGCAGCACTCACCCGGCTTCTATTTGTCATTGTTATTAAACATCGTGACCAAAAAATATACATTTTACATTGTAATTCTTTAATATTTGTGACTGTTTAAAACTAAACTCCCTTATCATACAAAACGATTTTCTACACACAGATCTGTTCCAAAACTTTTTATCCCACAATGTAATTCTAAAAATCAGGGTGCAGGTCTTACATAGGGGCGGGTGGTACGTGGGTTTATACGGTACTTTGTTTCTTATCTTAACCTACCTTACCACTAGACGTAAATGAATATGTATATCACACATGCACGAATGCAGAGAGAGCAAGAGCACATGAGAAGACAGTGTTACTTTTCTCGAATAGTCTGTAATAGAGTTAATTTTGATCCAGCAAAAGACTACTAGGTGAGCCAATAAGGAATAACTCTAGTGCTAGCGCATAAATAAAGGAAAAGCACATGTCACTCGCCTTATAATGAATGTCAGGGTTTATATACAATGTGCTTTTATGAAAGGAAAAAAGTGAAGCAATTCATTTTCACAGGATGCATATGTTCTAGATCATACAAGCTACAGTCACTTGGTACAATATTGATTAATACATGGGATACAACTCTTTTCATAGTCATAATTAGTAAGTCCCAATGTGGTGAACATGTACCGAGCAAATGTAATATGAGATGCGACGTGAGATGCAACAATATTAGGTAACTAGGCAGACTGGGATGGCTTATAAACTATTAAGAAGGCACTTGAAGCCTCTAGATGCTAAGTTAGGAAATTAGGTAAGGCCTGGCAAATGGCCGGGTGTACGCAGAGAGCACTCTTGGTCTTGATCACTGCGGAGGTTACCATGTTCAATAGCTTTTCTGGATAATATGGTCTACGGGCCAATAGCAATACGGATAACATGGCGATGCGGGCTGTTGAAAGTACTTGCCCAAGCAATAACATATTTACTGGAAATGTGAGGCAACACTTTATAATTTGGCACATGAATGATGAAGACGTGAGACAGTATCACTTACTGGGATGTGGCAGATTGATGAGAGCATAGGTTAAAGTTTACATGCTTTTACGAGGCTAAATCATGGACGTGTAGGCTTAGCGATCTCACAAAGTCAGTCTGGCTAGGGTGGTATGCTGGGTGTCAAGGTGGTTGAGATGAAGTAGAAGGGTGATGGAGCAAGGGTTTAGGTGGCTCAGTCAGTCCACAACCCCGGATAAGGTGGGTAGGCTTAGGTGGTCAGGACGGTTCACAGCCTGTAAGTAAAAGGAAAGGTGAGTTTAGATGGTCCGGTCTGTCCACAGCGTAGACTCAATGTCCTCTCCGGATCTGCCCAGCATGCGGGCAACGACCACCACTACCGAATCTAACCCAGACCAGACACGAGAGCAAAACCTCCCGTGGGGCTACCTGGTTACCAGCAGTACTACCTAATTTTCATGGCACTTATGGGTTTTCCATCCTGACCACCAATACTAGCAGGTGTAGAGGCTGCACCTTGTTACACAGTATTACCATCGAGGGGGGAGGGGGAGGGAGAAGGAACACACGACCAGAAGGTCCAGCCACACATCCATGTTCTGCTGAATGTTGTCAGATTCGTCTATTACCATTATCCAGCTCTCTCTACTTTGAAACCCAGACTTTTGGCCCCCAATGGCCTGAGTGATATGTCCGTGGTTTGGTGGACTTTCATTATTTTGCGGACTTATCAATGGAATTAAAACAAAACTATTAAATCATATTAAAAAATATTTCTGTAGACTTTTTATACACAAATTTAACATATAACATTTGGTCATATAATTTAAAAATAAATTTACCCAACATCACATTTTAGTTCACGTATTTCTTGTAGTCATGCTAACTTATTGAAGTAGTTTCTCTGTTATCTGTTATTTAATTGTTATACCTTCACTCAGGGTTTAATGTTTTGCTATTTTTATTTTGAAATTTATAATGAAATTTAAATGAAACTACAAACGAAACACACAACAATTTCTTATGAAACTCTGTGTACAAGTGTTGTCAATCATAATGACATGCAGATTTTTTAAATTTCTATTTTAATTTTTACTGAGCTTTACATCTCTTTGACAATGAGGTTATTACAAATTCTGTAGTTATATAAAACTTTGCAAAAGGACAGGAACTGAGAGCGAGATTGGCAATGCATGGCATACGTAAAGAGAGCATCCAAGCAATCACTTGGGGCAATGTCGGGAAATCATGGAAAACCAAACTCAAAATGAGAACCTAGAGAAGGGTGACTGAGGAACCCCAAGCGCTAATGTAGCTAACGGCAGGTGACCATTCCCTCATGAGGTGTTCAGCCGTACACCCTTCAGTTCTACCACTGGCTACGCAAGCGCTACTTTGTTAAGATATGTGTTTACTGCGCTAGTATTTCCTCCATACATCTGAAATCTAATGCACTGAAGCAAGCAGTAAAGTAAAAAAATCAACTGAACATACCTTAATGACACGGTCAGCAGACCCGGTAGCGAACCACTCATTGCCTGGCTCGACTGCCACACAACGCACCCAGCCCAAGTGGCCGGAGATGACGCGGTACAACTTCCAAGGAGCATGCCACTTGGGCTTTGGCATGGTAGGGGTCTTGCGGGGGATCATCACCTGCACCTGCGAGGGATTGGGTGCCTGTGCTGCGTTCACTGGCACCATGGTGCCCTCGTTCATCAGGGCCACCTCTCCACCCATATTGTAGTTTACATCTGCACACACAAAGGGATGCTGTAGGTAGTTTGTAATAAAACTAGTACTTTTGAATCAAACTTTCAAAAAAATCACTGGCTTAACTGCACATAATTCAACATTCACAATGGTTGCCACACTCTGCGTGCAGTCGGCAACATAATATGTAGTTAAGAATTTTTTCAAATTCAAATAGGTGCAACAGTCTTAAATTACTATGCAACACATTAAAGACCAATGTGAGAAAACCCACTACACTATTAATTACAATAACATTTTGGGCATAATTCATAGTGCTGCTATGAAGAATACTTAAGATAACTCACTGTACTATTGTAGACACACGTCATTTGCATCATCATGTCGTCCCAGAAATCTTAGAAAGAAACTAAGAAAAACCAAGCAAACGATAAAATTAAAAAAAATTAGAAACCAAGCCTAGTTTGGCTGTAGTCAACACATGTGAAAACATTAAACAAAAAAAGAAACAAAATTACTTGCTAAATTACAATAGACTATACAACCCATTAAAAGATGCGCTGCCAATCAGGAGAGGGCTCGACTGCCATTGGTTGTGCTAGGAGCACAGCTGCAGATAGTAAATACTGCCCAATTATTTTCCAGCTTTCACTTTTACTTCACTTGAAGACTGGAGCAGATGTCAGCTCCCAAAATGTCGTGAAAAGTCAGTTTTTATAAATCTGTGTTATTTTGTGTCTTCATCGTTGTATCGTCTAATCTTTTGTCTGTGATGTCGTCGCTATCCTGTTTTGTGTTCATTATTGTCTTAGTCCCAGTATTGTCTGTCGTGTATTGACTGTGGTGTCCTGAGTTTAACACATTATTTCGTTTTGTATTTCCAATTTTAATTTTGGACTAGCAATGTGCCCGTGGATTTCCTCGCGTGTATTACCCAGAGCAGATAATATTTACTTTAATTGGAAAACCCCTTTGTACACCAGATAGGAAGTTCAGTCATCAAGTGTTCGATAGACAAATTTGCTAGTTAACTCTGCAGCAGGATAAGTAGTTATAGCTGTCCACGCGATAAGCAGTAAGTTTGTTCCTGCCACTAGCAGCAACTTCGCCTGGGCCTTATTTATAGTCGCAGCAAAGTTGACGTTGTGGGGTAATTACAGACTCTTTAATGTAAGAGGGTAATTAAATGAAATACGTAGTTTACAACGTGGTATTAAGACTGATTTCCTTCCCTGAGCAAACAATTAGTGATGGTGCCCTCAATAACATATTTGTTGCCCTAACCTTAAGGTTAGTGAGATGGTATATGTGGGCTGATGCTGTCAAAGAACTTCGGTAGATAGTGCACTGCATAATCCATTTTCACCAATTTTGAACTTCAAATTGCACTAATTTCATCTTCCTTGCAGTTTTTGTGTTTCAGACTTGCATATTTGCACAGCCTTTACAGGAATTTGAGCCCAGAACCTCCCGAACAATACATCAGAGTTACAAACAACTGTGCCACATAACGTTGAAATTATTCATGAAAACTAATTTTAAAATAAAATTTTAATTTTCTGGGCTTATAGAGGTTGTACAATACCACGTTTCGATAGAACTGTAGAGTGAAACTGCTGTATAATTTATTTCTTGCTGGTCGTACTTGCTTTTCAGACCTTCTACCTTGAAAGTTCACAAACTAAGTTATCTTATTAATTAATTAATTAAATTTGTCTTATAAAATAAAAAAACTTGCATTTTTATAGGTACTTATGTAAGCATCATTATGACGCTAACACCACCTGAATATCTCTACTGGTTAGATAATTATCATCAGCTGATAGAAAACAAATTTTATGCCTTTTCACCCCTTTAGGTATCAAATTTCGAAAAATCTTAATTTCATACCTTAAACATTATCTCAAGTATCTAAGTGAAGTGAAAATCACGACAATAACTCATTCAGCAAAGCAAAATTGTTCATTCATTAAAAATCACTATAACTCCGGTACAGTACTGAAAGTATGAATTTTGAAAATTCTTAAAACCTTTTTGCGGCCATTTACCTAATCATCATCGTTTAGCAAAAATAAACTGAATATCTCTCTGAATTGCGAAAAACCCTGGAATCACATTTTAGACTACTTTACTGGTATCACATGAACGTGAAAAACACGACAATAGTTCTCTGGGTTCAAGATATATTGACGATTAATTGAAAACACATTTCATCATTTTTCACCCCTTTTCACCTCCTTATTATGGAAATTTTGAAAATTTGTGAAATTACTTTTCAGGTATTAGAGTAAGCATCAATCTTAAACAAAAATCATGTCAATATATAAATATAAATGGTGTCAACATATATCAATTGTGAATAGAAAACATATTTTACTCTTTTTTTACCGCTATAGGGCCAAATTCGGAAAATATATTTAAATGGTATTTTGGATATTTGCATAATCATCAATCTAAAGCAAAGAGCTCTTCGATGGAGGAATAATAGCCAACACATTTAATGTATTTTCACCCCCTTAATTACAGAATTTCTAAACATCTTGGAGTCCTCTCATAGTCATTTGTATATGTAACCAATTGAAGTAAAAATCACGATGATAGCCAATTGAATTCCAGTGATAAAGACGATACATAAAAAGATATATTTTCACCCACTTTACTGCTTGGGGGTCAAATTTTAAAAAAATCCTAAAACTACTTTTTGAGTATTTACATAAGCAACATTTTTAAGTGAAAACCAAATCTCTATCCCAAAGGATTCAATAGATATAGATAATTAATGTGAAACACAATTAAGAACTTTCATCTCCTTAAAAGCTGAATTTCGAACAATCCTGAAATTGGCTAATATGCATTATGTGTGTGCCATTAAAGTAAAAATCAAGATGATAGCCCATCGGGTTCGAGCTCTATTGACGTTTATTTGGTAATACACTTCACCCCTTTTCACCCCCTTAGAGGTCGAATTTCGAATAATCCCTTCTTTGTACTCGCCTACGACCTGAGGGGAAACCACACAAAAAATTTCACGATTCTAGGTCCAGTGGTTTGGGCTGCAGTTTGATACGTCAGTCAGTCAGTCAGGGTTATCTTTTATACATAGAGACGTTTATTTTATATTCCTTCATTTGTTGTTGACTAATTTCTTATGTAATCTTTCATGTTTTGATTTGGTTTGTGGATGTAATGACTACAGCCAAACTAGGCTCGTTTTCTAATTTTTTTTAGTTAGTTTTTTCTTAGTCACAATCTAAGATTTCTGGGGCAACATAATACTGCAATGGTGTATGTCCACAATAGTACAGTATGTTATTCTGTCCCATTGCAAGAAACTTTTAAAGACATTACTTAATAGTCATGCTTAGTGTGGTTTTCAATTCATAGTACCAGAAAAGTATTGTTTATTTTGACTGTTTCAAGTAATACTTCATGAAGTACTACTGTACTTCCAACAACTACTGCATAATTTGAATTCAGTCACAAAATACATTGTTTTCTTTTCCTCACAAGTATTCATGATCAAAGTAGCATTGCTGATTCAAGTATATACGTAGTACTTAATGAATTCTACTCTTTTGTAGACTTATGAATTGATTTTTGTGTAAGAAGTAGACTGATATTTTTGCTCATTGTATTTAATGATATTAAAATTAATTCATCAAATGCTGCTATGAAAACAAACTAATTTCTTAAGAGAGCGTGGTACATATTTTATACTGTACAGTGAGTTTGTTTATGCACACTTAAAACAAAAACAGTGTTTGTAAAGGTTGCGAAGGCTTTCGAACTAGCCGTGAGCGAAGGGTTTTGAGATAAGATCACCTTTAACTGCCAAGGTGATAGGCCACTTTTTCATGTTAAGATTTTATCACTTATTATAAGCCCTATTGTAACTAAAGCAGGGCTTTTGTATAATACGAAGCTGACAAATATTAGGAATTGTGGTGACGTTATTTCAAGAAGCACACCTGCAGTTTTAATAATTTTATTCTTCCGTTTTAGTGTGCAAGACCGAAGACAGGCAATGATAAGCCACCACCATTGTTTATGAGACGCATACAGCCCTACGTCTTGCAGTAGCAAGTTCGCTACTGGTTCCCAAGGTTCAAAGAAAAAAAAAGAGATAAATATATTATTTTTCCCAAACATCCTTACTTTCCTGTCATAATTGGTGAATGTAATTGTTTTGGTAAAACTTATATTAATAACGATTTGACTTAACATAACCAACCCAGTGGTCTGGAGTTTTGTTTTTTAAGCTATCTGATCTACTGTTCTGACCGGAGTTTTGTCTATTATTTCACTTAATTGAAAGATTACTAAGTAAATTACTTCTAATTAAAGTGTATGTGCGCAACTTTTACATTACAAGAATAGCCTAGACAATGTTCTAAGTATTTACCTGTTGAACTGAACATTACTGAATTTCAAATTTTTGGCCATTACTCTTGGCATAACAGATAGCGAACTTTAGTTCACAGACATTTAGATTTTACTTTACTTGCAGTACCAGGAGGACATTTTCGCACATATAATTAATTAAATTATATTAGTATTTGTAAATGTGTGGAGACTATCAACAGAAAATAAATTACAGACACTTTTTTTTATTTGGTATCCAGAGAAAGATACAAAAGATTTTTGAAATATTTTCAGTTTTCCCAGCACTATTCAAAATTATGCTGCTTTCAATAAAAAAAAAATAATATCACTGCACCCTTACATTATCAACTGACGTATTATTGATAGTGTTATTTTAATCTTTTAATTTGATGTAGAGTCATTTTAAGACACATGTTGCCCATGGGCAAACAACCATTTTTTTGGGGGTTAAATTTATTTTTATTTATTTATTTACTTATTTTTTCCCCCCATTTATTGTAAGGTAATGCACAAATTTAACAAGCGCCCAAGTGCCCCCTTACAGCAAACATAACATTTGCCCCTTATGTTAATCCTGTCTTGCATTCTACCCCAGTTTACAGAAAACCCACATTTAACACAGATTGTATGTTTTGGTAATCATTATCACTATTATTTGTTACTATGTATATCCTTCATGCACCCATACACTATATATACTCTGTACCACATAAAGTTTCCAGATATTGACAGCAGATGCTGCCAACATATTTAATGTATAATGTAAATAGTGTGTTGCTTTAAAATCAATGGAGCATCAGCTGGCCGCCACGTGCAGTAATGGTGGCATCACTGATTAACACTTATTCTTGCTCACACCAACAGGAAAATAAAATAGTGCACAGTGAAAATAAGAAAATAAATATTCAGTGAGCAAAAAAACAATAAAATAGTAGGGCCTATATCATTTATGCATTCTATATATAAGCCTAATAAATGTATTTATTGTTTCGAGTTTGTTAACTTACACAGTAGAAATAATAATAAACTATGATTATTCATCTTCGCCAAAATCGCGTGACGGCCATGTTGTTTTGTGCGGGACTGTTGCGGAAAGGAATTTTCCACGCGTGCATACCAGATTTTAGTGTGATGATTTCTAGTAATTACGTTCTGTGATATGAAATTGAAATGGAACGACTAAAAAATACGAGATGTAATCGCCAACGTCAGCAAGATATTGTGCGTGTTTACAACGGCCTCAAAGACATGATTCTAAAGGGAGAACTCGAAAGTTGTTCAAAGCTTGAAACGACGGGCCGGTTGCTTCAAATTTCATCAAAAACAGTTGCAAAGTAAGTGCAGATAAATTATGTACGGGACAATATTTATAGTGAAATGTATTTTTATGGGGAAATGAATGTCTAAGGCAATGTTTTATTGTTTATTTATTTTTTGTAATTTAAGTTAGGCCTACAGGTGCTGAGTCTGTGCGGGGGTTTTAGCATTAAATTGTTCAGATTTTGTTTCATTTCTTGAAAATTACGGCAGTGTTACATGTGGATTAATTTTTGTTGCACCAATAAGCAATAAAATAATGGCATCATCGGGACAACTAGGCAACTAGACAACTAGACCAAAACGAGTGAATATTTAGGCCGAATTACATTACAGAACCATGGCCTATATTATCTCTTTCGCTAACAAATAATAAATGCGTTAAGTTAATTTTCGTTCGGTAAACTTAAATTTATTAGGCCAAGTGTTTAAGGTATGGCAATAAATATGCTACTTAGGCCTAGCTTATAAGACAACAAATTTTACTGTATTTTAAGAGAATAGGGGAACATGAATTAAAAACCTATGTTACAAAATTGTGCATACGGCCATGTGGGCCTATTTGTTGTGACTGCCATTGGATTTAATTATGTAGCCTGCCTAGCAAACATTACTATTAGGCCTATTATTATAACTTTTACCTATAGGCCCTATTTGTGAAAAAAATTTTTGCATAGGCTTAGGCCTATTCTATCGTGTTATTGCCACAAATAGTTTTCATAATCAAGTGATTGTAGAAATCATTTAAATTTATATTTAATAAATTACATGTAAATGGGAACACCAACCAGCAGACTTTTGCTTTCTCATGAATGAGTGAATACAGATCTGTTTTCTTCCAAGGCACATCAGTCTACTTTCTTGCAAGAAAATTAAAATGCTTAAGCATTTCTATGTAGGCCTAAATGTTTTACTGATTTTATCTAGGTAAGTTAATTTACTTTCTGAAGAAAATTTGATTTGTGTAATTTAATCCTGGTTTCAGTAGTATCAATTAGTACAACGAAATTCAGTGTTCAAATATTTTTTCTGTTAGAATTGTAAATGTGCAAGTGAGAAGACATGTCATGATTTAAATATATATTTTAATGTTTGCTTTTATTGATTTATCTTTTTGAGTGTTGGAAAACATCATTTTAGGGTTACATAAGTCACACTAGCTATGTAGGTATTAACATATTTTCTGCAATTCTAGACCACATATTTTCACATGTCAAGAAAAATTTCACCTGGTTTTGACATGTTTTGACAGCCAGATGGAAAG
>PNEQ01001357.1:2386-23561 GCA_003012365.1 Medauroidea extradentata
CTCCTCCCACCCTTTCTGAAGCTTTTCGCTTTAGTTAGCCAGAAACCTAATCTTCTCCTTCCTCCCTCACTATTATTTGCCATCCTGTACAACCAAACGAGTCTTTCCACTCTCCTGGGGCAGTGGTGATTGAGGGGTCATACCTCTCGCCTCTCACCAAGGCGATCCGGGCTCGGCTCCCGGCGGGGTCGGTCCAAGGATTTTCGTATGTGGGAATCGTACCTGACGATGCCGTTGGTCGGCGGATTTTCTCGGGGATCTCCCGTTTCCCCCGCCCCTTCATTCTGGTGCCGCTCCATACTCACATGTCACCCCTCACCAGTGCTTAAAACCTCGATGTTAAGCGCTGATCAAAATTTCTCAGTCACTCATTCCACTCTCCTCCTGTCCCTCAGTGGTCTCTATCCCATTTCCTTTATCATCCTTTATCCATAATTCCTTTCTTGTCACCCTCCTGCCCAGGCAGCTGCTGTACCTGGGCTGTGTTTGATTTGGCAGTCTAAGGGCCCTTATCACGCTTCAAGCCCTTGAAAAGTGCATCGCGGAAGTGACATCACACATGTCGCTGTACGAATTCACCTTAGAATGTCCCCATCAGCTAAGAGGAAGACCCACTTACCCTTCTCGAGCCTTAGATCTGAATCCACAAAATATAACCTACTTCACATAGGAAACATGGGCTTAGGAATCAAGCACAAGTGATCAAGGGACGTAGTACTGGAATTCAACATGGCCCTGAACTTCCATATACGGGTCCCATTCTGTCGCTGCATAGGCCTACTCCAATACAGCCTGAACCATTATGAAATATGCTTTTTCCTTTGCATCACAACTGACTCCCTTCAATTCTTCCCAACATTCTGTATTCTTTTCTCCCCTTCATAACCACTTGCTTTACCTGCTTTCTTCGCCTGAGGTCATCCTGTATCACTACTTCACAGTATTTGTATTCTGTCGCTTCCTGTACCTCTTCTCTATAGCACATATGAATACTTCTGCTTTTTTCTCTTTTACGTTTAAACTTCACTATCTTAGTAATGTGTACATTAATTTTAACTTTGCTAACCACAGCCCACACTTATCAATATCTGCCTGCAGGTTATTTTCGCTGCGTGACTCTTTGTAACAAACAATCATCTGCAAGTAACCTTATCTGCCCGAATTTCCCAATCCCATGAAATTCACCATAATAACAAACAACAAAAGACCAAGCACACTTGGCTGCAGCTTCTCTGTAGTAACCTCTCGCTGCTCTGATAATTCCTCTCCTACTTTCACTGTCTGTCATCATCCCCGTAATAACTCTCCACTCCATTCCAATACCCACTTTTCCAATGTAGGCTATAGGGAATTGAGATCTGTGCCCTAATTTTGTCAAGTCTAACTATGTATGGAAATATTGCGTACTGGCATTTAGGAAATAATTTCAATGCTATAAATTCAGCAAGGTGAGTGAAGTGTGGTGAAACAATTGAGGAGCAAGGAGAGAATGGAAGAAATTTCAAGGCTAGCTGTGGTACTTAATGAATTGGGATGAAGTACTGTTATGGTCTGAAAGAAAGTGTAAAGGTTGGTCGTATTGTACACAATGGATAATAATGTGAAGAGATTTTGGTCAGCACTTAACATTGAGGTTGAGCGAGTTAGGGGTGACATGATGCGAGTATGAAGCAGTGCCAGAATGAATGGGCAGGGAAATAGGAGATCCCAGAGAAAACCAGCTTACCAGCAACATTTTGTGGCACAATTCCTACAAGTGAAAATCCATTAACTAACCCTTCCAGGAATTGAACTTGGGTCGCCTAGGTGGGAGGATAGACGTCTGACCCTTCGACCACTGCGGCCCCTGTGGATAATGGAGAGGGTGGAAGTGGGATATTAGGTGACAGACTAACATGATGTACGTACAAATGGAAACATCATTTAAGTATGAAAGTAAGCAAAGTGAACTGTATTCTCCGATTCAACAACACTTACTACTGTGCTACTGCCTTGCGTCAAATTCATTCTCTCTTCATACTCCTTTTTAGCCATCTCCTAAACTTTTAGCAAAAACCATCTCCTCTTGTAATAAATTCAATTCTTCTATTACTACAGCCATTTTATTCTCCATACTCTACATGTCTTCTGGCTGTTCTTATCTTCAATACGTAGGTAATCTGTCAGCTAGGCATGCTCTTCCCCATCCACCATCTCTATTAACCACCTTAGTTTAGCTACACTCTACATTATTTTAAAGTACTTGTTGCCAGGACATACATTGTACAGTATGATAGTAGGTTGGTCATCTTTAAATAGGCTACCTCTGACTCCTGAGTGATTACAGTTCGTTGAACCTATCTCACGTTCATATGGTGGGAAAAGGCAAGTTACTAACAATATGATGATGCACTAAGTACTTATAGGACGGAACTTGTAGATAGAACACACAAACACATTTCTCTGCAGAAACGAGATTGCAGGCCTTAATTTTCTGCGTGATTAAAGCGGCGAAATGTTGCAACTGCACTTCTATAGAGAAATATTTGGCCTCTGATGTGTTTGTGTGTTCTGTCTACAAGTACCTCCCTGTAAGTAATTGTGCATCCTATCCGTCATTGGCTGCTGCAAAGATGTTGGCTAAGCCAGGTGTTAGTAACAGTTCTCCGGTGTCAGCTCTCAGTAGTCTGGACGCTTCATATCCCCTGCTGAATGTCAGTCATCCACGGAATCTGTTATGTACTGAAGATGCCTGCTGCAGTGTTAGGTAAAATGTTTGTTAATGCAACCGTAATAATGTGGTTCTAGCCCAGAAGCAGAGATAGTCATGAGTGGGTGCACTCCAGTATAGGTATTCGTGATTTAAACATTTCTTTTCTGAGGAGAGTTTTAATCAACAGGATTGTAGCGTATTCAGCGAGATAATGTTGATTAAAATTTAATTTCTTTTAAGTTTGTTGATAATGTGTAGTAATTACTAGCCCAAGAGACTAAACGAGGTGGTGCATCATTTGGACTCTCATGGTTTTTGAAGTTGCTCCAGTCAAATGCTGCGATGGTTCCTTTTCCTGTTCCTGCCATGTATGTCCATTTGTGTCTCAGAGATATTTGCCTTATAAAGGACTGTAAGCAGAAATTTTATTAATCATCCACACTTGCTTCAATGAATTGTATTGGTGGCCTTTACAGATGTAATATTCCATCAATCATAATTTTGATATGACCTATGTCATACCATGGTAATATAATTTAGTTGAGATATTTTATTTTTCAGTTATTATTTCATAAGTACTCATATTTTACAATTCCAAACCAGTGGCAGCATGATAATACTATTGTATTAATGTGTTCAACCACTTAATTTGTGTAGTTTTGTTATTATAATAAAGCTTCAATAGTCAAAAACTCTTGAATGCAAAGCTGTCAGCTTTATGAAGTACATCATCTCCTTTTCTTTTAGAGTGAATGTAGGGCTAGTGCTCTTTTTGTATATTTAATAAAAATACTCAATAATTTGCTGTACAGTGTTATGTAAAGTCCACTAGTGAAAAAAAATGCATGTTTATTATAAAAATGTCTGCTTTCTGATAGCAAAAATCACAAAATCATAGTTTTATGTTTTGTGTGTGTTCTGTTTTGAATAGGTAGGTACCAAACAACAAATCTTGTTACAAGGTGTAAAAAAGTTCAGGACTGAGGCTTGTATTAAAGATGTTTCTCTGTATTTCGTTTAAATTTTGTTATTACATTTTATTTTATTTACTATACAAGTTCCAATGAGTCGTGTCGACTCTTTGCTAGGAACAATACAAAAGACTCGAGACTGTAGTGTACATACAGCTAGTGGAGCAGTGTGTGTGCTCAACAGCATGTGACGCGGTGCAGATCCTGCACCAGAGAGGTGTGACGCAGCAGACAGGTGCCAGCCTGGAGTTGGTCGCCTCTGACGTGCTGGACCACTATCGCACCTACAGTCTGCTGGAGCGCCTCTTGCACAACCCGCCTAAGCTGGAGGAGCAGCTTGCCTTCCAGATAGAACCCCAAACAAGAAAGCTGCTCATAGAGAAGTAAGTTGTTTCATAGTTACTACAGAGTTAAATTGGCTCTTTATGGCAAATATTAATTTGTGTGACTGAAGTGGAATTAAATAGTCGTGCTAGTGTAGTGCATGCAAGGCTTACATCTCACACAATTTAGAAAAGCATGTGTTGTTCCCGCTAAGTATACAATTTTCTCAGTGTATTATGTAGATTTTTTCAGCTAATCAAAATTTGTATTATATTATACTTATGTATAAAACATGAAGTGAGGAGAGCAGATTTTGATCAGCACTTAACAGCAGCTTTCACTCCGTGTTGAGTTGATATAGACAACTTTTATGGAAATCTGTTGACTTAGCATCTAAATAAACAAACGTTATAATTTTTCCTAAGGCTTAGAAAAAGAAAGGGTGTCCTACCTTGTACATTCTACAAACAAGTATTTGTAGAGTACACAAACACATTGAAGTGTAATTGGTACCTACCTATAGATTTTTTAATGAATAGCAAATTAATTAATTTTTTTTCCAGATATTATGAGTTTGATAATGCAGTTATCAGGGAACTACTTGGAAAAAAATTATCTTCACGGCATCGGAAAGACCTGGATGAAGTAAGCGAGAAGACTGGAGTTCTGTTGAAATCGTGCAGGTAGGCTACATACTGTACTGTATGGATAATATGTACTGCAGTAAACAATGATTAAACACCAAAATTTTGCTACTCTAATAATATTTTCCCATTTTCTAGTTACAAGTAGGATGTGACTAATACGTACTAGAGGAACTGTTACAAAATGTTTTAGTTGCAAATATTTGGCTTCAATTTTATGTATAAAAAAATTTGAAATATTGTTTTAGTTGTGCTGAAAACTATGTTTGAAGTGTTTGCTTGCAAATTGATCAGCAACACACTAGGACTAGAGCATCTGGCATTACAGTGACCCTTTGAAGACTGATTCCACATGGATAGAGCCAGTGATTTTTGTGAAGAGGTAGTATTATCCAACAATTTGTGTCAATGCCTTATGTGCTTCATGGTCAGTAATTGGAATTTTTAAGTCTCTGTGTTGTACGCACGAATGACGGATATGTGGTGTCACGGTAAACTTGTTCTGATTGATGTACGTAGTCAAATGAGTGATGCCTTTGATCTAATACATTCTGCCACTATACTGCGAATGTAATGGCATCGTTGCTTTGTGCTGATGGTAGAAAATGTCTGCAGGGAACATATCTTCAATTTTGCAGTAACGTGCAAATATCCATCACTAGTACGTGACTTCCACATGGCTACGGTTCAGAGATGCTTTATGCTTTCTAGATGTTTTGTTTAATGAAAACTACCTTAGAATACACATGTCATTTGTAATATGCATGTAGCTAAAACATGATGCATTTGTTTTTCAGCTATATTAATGATAAGTAGAGTGAGAGGAAAGGATTTGTTTATTATCGCCACCTTAGCCTCTATTTCAGGCTTTAGGGAGGACGACGAGGTTTTCTTGTAGGCTATGCTGTCAGCAACTCTGCTTACTACAGTGTATACATAGGTTGGGGTTGTTTGGAATAGAAAGAGTAGAGTACCTTAATAGTGTGGCAAAATGTTTGCCATATCTGCTCTTAAGATAGTCTCACAGCAAACAGAATATTTTTATTTGTTCTTCTTGAATTTCACTTTCGTACTTATAGAGCAAAGTAGGTCACAGCATTAAGAGAGGATGTTGCAGGGGTGTATCACCCATGCAATCCAGTCAAGCCCCTATCTGTAGCCATGGCATACCACAGTCATTTCACTGTGAAACTGCTCACTTTGTGCCTCTAGGATCAGCATTGAGGGATTTAAAATTAAACCAATTTTCTTTAAAACCCTTATCTTCCACAAGGTTGGCAAACTATAAGTTGAGAGTTCTGCCCATTGCAAACTCAGAAAAATTTTCTCACAAGTGGCTCACTCAAGCACTGGCTTTTTTTTTTTTTTTAGCTTATTTAAGATATTTCCGTACAAGCACCATGTAAAATTAGTTTAAGATTTTGGTAAACTTCTGGGAATGTATCATGCAGCATGATAACAATGGAGCTAAGGAAAGGGGAAGACTTAACATTATTTACTCTTTGTGGCCAAAGATGAATGACATTAGACAAATCTGGAAAATTTTAGGAAAAGGTGACAGGCAAATGTTGTGGACTCCAACATTCAATGGTGTTCAGTAGTCCTTGCTAAATAAACTGCTAGTTTATCAGAATGTCTTAATAGACTAGTAAATGCATAGTAATGGAGAAGGGAGAACACTTGGTATTCGGAATGTTAAGAAAGTTTCTTGTCGGAAAAATCTGAGAAGCTGAATAATTGTTTAAATTAAGAAATCTATATATATCGGATGAATTTTCTAACATTCCTTGTCTAGAATCGTGTACAAAAAAAGTATTGTGTCTTTTAGTATCTATTTTTAAAATGGCCAGCACAAATAGAAGGTGATCCAGAAGCCAAAAATTAATATTCCTCAATTTGACAGTACCCTTGGCAAAATTTCAGTAAATATGTCACAAACGTCTGTGAATTTAATAAAGTAATTAGAGAATCTTTGTTAAGTTTATTTAATTGACATAATGTATTAAAACACATACATGATAAAATAAAAAACTGTATTTTATGGAAATAACTGTAACAATAAACATATTTTTATGTAAAATTTGTCTTTTTTGGATCATATTTAATACACATTTTACAAACTTTTTTCTTTTTCTTTCACACTTCCAAATCAGGGAGATATATTTACATTTATATTCCTCAATTTAGGAGTCCTTTTACATATTTCCAAAGCAATGTGTTTTCAGAATTGTAGTGTCAGTGTTGTTAAGCAATCTCTTTTGGGGTTATCAAACAGGCCAAACTACAAAACAAAATATATATTGCTCAGGAAAAATCTTAAGAAACGAACTGACTTGCTTGCTCCATGCTTGCTAGAAACTGTGATTCTTCTCGGAAATAGCACGGGAAGTATAAAAAAATTGGTAGATTGAAAACAAAGACAATGCCAGGGCCATGGCCGTACAGGAACAGGTCTGGACACTTGGAGTTGAAAATTGACCCTCTAAGAACGTGGCCAGTGCTATCAACTGCTGCACACGAAAATGTGAAGTTCATAGAATTCAAGATATTATGCACTAGAGAAACAATATATTCAAGGAGTACTTTTTCTGCCATTTAGAAAGTTGTTTTTCCAAATCTCGGGTGTTCTCTCTTTATAGGTACATTGCATAGTTTTAATTTAAAAGGGAATACAGTATTGTAACTACAGTATATTAAGTTTAATAAGATATACATTGTCTATTCATATTAAAAATGGAGCCATTGTAGTAAGTTTTGAGAGAGGCAAGTTGTAAGGGTAGGCAGGAAGATAATGTATACATGTCGAATATTACGCCACTAAGTTTCCAGAGACTATTCAGGCATGTAGCTTCTCTAATTGTGAACATGGTCATAATAATGCATTTGTTTTGTAGATTCCTACATGTTTTGTAAACCCCTGTTACTTTCACCAGAGAATAAGTTCACCACCGGTGATCTTACATAATATGTGGGTTCTGTTTCAGGAGACAATTTGACAATGTAAAAAGAATTTTCAAAGTTGTAGAGGAAATGCAAGGATCAGTTGCCCAGAACATTCGCAATCATTTCTCTCTGTCAGAAGATTTGGCAAGGTAAGTTGAGTTGTCTCATTAAGGGCCGGTTTCAACATTGTTTCATTTAACTCGGTTTAACTAAGCGAAGTTAAAATTTTAACTCCATATTTAACTGCGTTTAAGAGCTTTTCGTTTCACCATGCAAATAATTCAGTTAACTGACTGGGTTTAGTTAAGCGAAATTAAGTGTTTAACTTTTGCAGAATTGTATGTATCAACAATGTGGTGGCCAAGATTCAGGTACTAATATATACATTTTTGTCTCATTATCTTTGGATATTCGGTGCTTATCTTTGGATTACTAAACGTAAATAAATGCGGAGAACGTTGAGTAAGCTGAAGTTATAAAGGACACATTCGTAATGTTTATTTAATAAGGTATTATGTGTAGTAAAAATGGAGACAGTAGGCATCCTTTTATATTTAAATTGTTGTTTACATCAAGGTACGAAGTCAACCAGATGTAAGGGCTAATATTCGGCCTTCAGGCTTGCAATTTGAGACTACATTACATTGGTTTACACAGAATTTTAATAGTGGGTAATACTGGTAGGAACCTCATGTTGGCTCTGATGTTTTGTGATCATGCTATAGATTTTATTTAAAGGCTGTGACAATGAAACAAACATTTAAGTGGAAATAATCTTTTTTTCTATTATGATGGAATCACTCTATATTGTAGTGTTTGATTTAGAATACTGCCTGATAACCTTTTAAATAGGCAAAAATTCATCACAAAATAATTATCTTCATAATCCTCAAAAATTTCTCAGTTTTCGCGTAGCCATCAGGGTAGCCTTCAAACATTACCATTTGAAATCCTACTCATCAAATATCAAATTAAACTTCCGCACTGCCATAATATTTCAAAAAACTTCAGTTGAATAGGACTCTATTACAATTAAGTAAGTTAACATTATTTCAAGACTCGTCGTATACTGCCCTATAACCTCAAAAACTATACATGTAATTTAACGCCGCCATTTTGTTACACATAAAACGAGTTTAAGAAGTTAAATGGCCAAGAATGGGCGTTTAAGTTTTAGCTTTAGTTAGCTTGATTTAATTGAAGTTTGTGTGTGGTGGGATGCAGTAAAAGGATAATCTCAGTTAACTTAACTTTTAACTCTGTTTATCTTGCTAAACGATTGTGGTGAAACCGGCCCTAATTGTATTGAAAACTTTTCTAGGTTCTACAGCTGCAAGTAAATAGGTTGCGAGGGAGATGAAGGTAGGGAAGTAGAATTGGGTAGGGAGGTCAGGAGGAAACAGATTTTGATATTATGGTGTCCTTTTCACCAGAGAAATGTTGTATAAAAAAATTGGGTATTCAGACTCGTAGTTTACAAATTAAAATACATTAGGTAGGTAACATTATTCACCAGGCAGAATTTCTGAACTTAAAGTGCATTTTATGCTGTTTTCAGTTAACAATTACTCACTTGGCTGATTTTTTTATAGTAATTAATGGCCATTGTTTCTGTCAATTTGTTCTTGAATAACAATTACCTTGACAGTGTGACAATTTGAAGTATATTTTTGACAAATACAGTGGATCTGGCCACCAGAGAGATTTTTGTATTTTGTATGTAGATAAAACTACACGGGATTGTTCAGGGGAGAATGTGTCAGCAAATACCAACGCCATTATACATGTAACAAATGTTTCACATATCACAGTTGCCTGCCGTACTTGGAACAGTTGATGTATATAGTTCCACGTTTAAAAGGTTCAGACATTAGACCCAGTATATTTAGTGAATCATCTGAATGTTTCTCAGTACAGTAGTTTGTATTTCACTATGAACTTTTTTCTGACTATTGTCATGTTTAACTACTAGTAAGCAACAGTCACTACCGTACTGCTATTTCATTAGTTGGGACAGTGAAAGTTTGGGCTTCATGTCTATTTTTAAGGTAAAATTTTTTTTTCTCAATTTAAACTGTTCATTTAACTACATATTATTTAGTATTAGTTAAAGAAATGTTAAGATAATATACTTTACAAAACCTATAATTTTATATTGTTACATTGTAGTACTTGTGTGTGTATGTATAATAAACATTTTAATACACTAGAAGTCCATAATATTGTGCCCGTTATGCATACAGTGGATTCATGTATACTGTAGGGAATTTTATGTCCCACAGCACGTTTCAATAAATGAGTGATAATAAGTGTTGTGACGATATACACTTGGCAAGACAATACACACTTGTGTTTCTTCCCGCATCTAAATGTTGTATCTGTCTGAGAAAGGACGAGTAGTAACATTTTGACTAGCATGTAGTTTAATTAATAGATGAAGACTGCAGTTTATTGCATCTGTTATTGAATTTGATTTTTTATTTCATTGTGATACAAAATTAAAAGCCAAAAATTGATTGACCAGAGTGCTTTCTTTATTTTGTGTGTGCATTTTTAGTGACTTCACGCATGAAATTATTATGAGTTGTTTTTTGCATTCCAAAATACAATTTGCTTCATTAAATGCCATTTTATGTTAACATAAGAATTAGATATTGTTACATATAGAACAGTGTTTATTTTACGGTATTTACATATTGTTAACATAGGTAGTGACGTTCAGTATTTTCTGTATAGTGCAGTAGAGGCATATTGTGTTGCAATTTTTAAGGAGAAGCAAACCTTAACAATTAAATGAAAATTATTGAATCATCTTTTTTTTTTATGTTCCCTGTAATTAGTTATTCTTAAATGAATCAATTTTTATTTTGTTCAGCAAGGTAACAGTTATCTTGAGAGATCACAGTTAGTGATGCAAACGCCAATCTGTTTCACATTACTGGTATGTGGATTTTGCATCATAAACTATGATGTGATACTTCACCGACATAACCTGAAAACCTATACCTCACATGCATTTCAAGAATTGGCATTTAAATGAAAATATATATGTGTATAGCTAAATTAAAAAAATAATAATGTAAAATAGTAATTTTTGAACATTTCATATAGTGCTGTGATTATCTAATGACAGGCGCTATGGAGCTATCGTGTTCATCGCTTGCATAAGATTTGAAACTAGTAAGCGAAAGCTACAGCATCTCACATTCCCAGATTTCTACCACTGTGCCCAGGCTATGATGGGTTGCTGGACATACGGGGAGAATAACTCTGACTACGATGATACTGATCTCGACCGAGAGTTTTTGCTGGAGCTACGAGATGTCCGTATTCTGCTCGACAAAGAAAAAGAGCATAAACAGTAAGCCTTTTTTATTTTTAAATATTTAATGAGTTGGATTTGCGGTTCAAGCAAGGAGTGTTAGAAAGTATTTGTAATTTATTTCTAGCTTGGTGTGTCAGCGCTTGAAACCACAACTTTTGGAGCGCTCATATCAGGAGCTAGACAACAACTTCCGGTCATATACACGTGCTTTGGTGGGCTTGGCATGCAACTTGCACCGCACTCGAGAACTACGGATGCTCTTCTTGGAGCTGGTGGAACGTTGTCTAGAGCCTTGGAGGCAGGTTTCATGGTCCCACTCAGATTTGCGCAATTTCCTCTCTGCGTATCTGCAGTGTGCTCTTGAGATGGATGTGCTCAGGTAACTAATATTGTGGTAAGATGTGATATACATAACCTTGTATGCTGTGGCTGGCAAGTATGGAGAAATTGACGAGATGAAAGAGCAGAGAAATGTGAGCATCCTGAAGAATCCTACTGGCCGGTGGTATCTGGGGACGAAACCGGAATTCAGGATACGTACTAAACCAGTTACTGTTCTGCATATGAATTATAAATTGATTTAATGCTTATAAAAATATTTAAGACTAAAACTGGCTTTTTGTTGTAAATTTACAAATTAATTTTAAATTGCTAGAAAAAATACCATAATACATCAAATTCAACATTGTTTGTGTTGGTGATCATATGAATTTTATTGCTGTAGCTGTTTGTGGGCTATTGGCATTCTAAATTAGTTTATTTGAAATAGTCAAACCTGCATAAGTAACTGTTTAATTAATTTTTGTTTACAGGGAGGGAGATCTGAAAAGTGCATGGGAGCGTTTCATGACTGTTGTTACAGCCTGCCTGTTGCGAATGTACCATACTTGAACTGGGTTAATGTACGTCAACAGTGTAGTATTACTACAGTGTTCTTGGACATTATGTTTATGCTTTACTGATAGTATGATATGTAAAGCAGTGTCATAAAAGGGAAGGGTTGTGGGGAAATTTGTGTGATATGTATGGCTGGTATTTGTGTGGTGAACATTAATTTAACTTTTATTATTTACAATCGAGCCTCTCTACTACAACAAACCACGGTTTCAACCCCTTAAAATTTTTTTTTTTTTTGCTGAAAGTTCTTTTTTTTCCTTCTAAATTTGTGTTTGTGACTGGCATAAAACAAACACTTTTTAAAAATGGAACATGATTTCATTTGATAGACAGAATTTTTATGAAGAAATTGATACCTAACGAGCCTATAATACCATAATACCATCTACTAGATTCCAAAAATATTGCAGCATTTTAGAGTGTATAGGCAACATTGCATAAGAAGTGCGTGCTTAGCTTTATCTTCATGACGTATGTGGTGGCAGAAAATGAACGACATCAGGGATCTAGGTGCCCACTAACCGGTTGAAACAGCACTGCGGTGGACAGCTATGAGAAATAAGACGGAGGTAGTGTTTCGCTGTTCTGTCAGAATGTGCTACTGTGCAGCGTGCAGGTTATTCTAGCACTATTCTCTAGCGTGCACCATAAAATATAAATGTATTGCTGAAATGTAAGACAATTTGCCAGCACAGAAAAAATAAGATGAGTGAATGTTAAATACTTTTTGGTGCAGTAAATGTAGTAATCATCTTGTCACATTTGCACGTAACATATGTACTGTAATTTTTAGTACACTTGCTCTACTGATTAATCCTGTTGCTAAATGAGTGCAATGATTTCAACTTGTTTAGCTGAGTGTGCAGTGTAGGTCTATTTAAATGTTAACCGTGTTAAGACCAGAGTATCCACCAAAAATACCTTTTTGATCAGAAACTTGGGGAATAAATATTTTTCAGCGAAATCTAAAGAAAATTACGTGCTCGTTCTACACTGTCTGGTATACCTGTCATATTTAAATGGTGGCACAGGTCGATAATTTGTGTGTGATGAGAAACATTTTATGTATTTCAAATTCAAGAACAGTTACAACTAGACCAAACCGCATCATTTGTGTCACTTTTAATTGCAGTTGTTAATTTCTCTACTTAGTTGTTTACTTATCAACATGCTTTCTTGGTTGATAGGATCTGCTGTAGGAGAACATTTTTTCAGGTGTGGCCTTCGCTTCTTCATTACAACCAACGAGATTTACTCCTCTGGCTTGTTAAAATAAAAACCAGAAAAAGAATGCATGCAGCTCTGTTACGTACTTTTTTTCTACTTCACTTTTTAACACTCTGTAAAGGATCATAAATTCTTAGACACATTCATTGTTGATAAACTAAAAGATAAATTTGTGCACATAACAACCAAAACTAGATTAGTAAACAATGCAGTTTTTTTTGCTGGTAATATATGGCTAACAGTGTGTGTGCGGGTGAGGGTTTACAACTGACTTAGATCAGCCAGTAGATGCACTGACAAGAGAGATGGGTTTGGCGTTGGGCGGGCGGTCTAACTAATCAGGTCAGCACCAGCAGTTGTATTTGGACTTTTTTCGTAAATTTTTTTGTTTTTGTGTTACAGCTGTGGCGTAATGATATATTATTGCTGAATCCTAATGAATGTGTTTTTAAATAACTTTTCCTACTTGCGATATCTTGCATTTTTCAATGTTAATATTTTCAATTATTTCAATTTAATTTTTTTGGCCGTTATTAAGAGTGCTATCGTAGTTGCATTGTTGTCATATTAGCCAATGTTGTAGTTGCGGGGCTCGACAGTATTTGGTTTGTGGTAGTAGTATTTACAATTGGTTTACATATTTTGCGACTGTTTTATGTCTCTTTAAATGAGATAACATAGCATTATACTGCAGATCTACAACTTGTATCTATAGTGTCTGCAAATTGTATGCCATGGTTGCATAGACCAGTAAGTGTGTTTTGTGTGGTCGAACATGTGCTTGTGTTTTTCATCTGAGGACATTGTACGTAAGTGGATAAAAGATTAATGTGTAAAAGATGAAATCACAAACAAAATACACTACAGTAAAATAATTAGAGTGCAGCATTTATTCATTGACAACTTCATAAAATTAACTTCTACCAAAGCTATATGCTATTACAATGCTACAGGTTAAATATGTAAGGATTATGCAATGAAGTCAAAACAGTCTCGTTCTAAAAATTATTTTCTTGGTTTAAACTCACCAAGGATGATTTTAGTCATACGTCTTTCACCCCTTAACATAAATTTTGCAAACAATTTTTTTCCCTGTCACTCTTGCATGTTACAGAAACCTCGCGACTGTAGGTTACATGCATGTAAATTGTAATTCCAACTGTCATGGAAACTTCTGGTAAATTTTGTGATATAAAGGACTGAGGTGATTGCCACTGGTCCGTTTGTAGAAGCTGTGTGATGCAGTTGATGGTACAATTTACAGTTAAAAAAAAAAAGCTTTTTTACATTAAAGGTGGAAACTATGAGCAAACTACTTAACTGATTACTAAAAGCCAAGTGCCAGTATATGATATTTCAGTGCAGGCATATTAACTGATGCAAATTTCCCACCTGTTTAGTATAACGAAAAGGTGTCTTCCAAATGAAATGGTGCTCCATAATTCCCCGTATGCCATGACACCTGTGGCTGTGAGGCACGCTAGATCTGGTTGTGTGGGATGGGGAGGGGAGAGCGGCTGGCTGGCTTTGGCTAGTCTCCATCTCAACTCGTCGTGCGCACATGATTCATCCTGCTTGCCTGGCGCGAAGCTCACACTGAAAACACAACGACTCTTATAATTTACGTGAAAGTATGCTGCAACAATTTAAAACATTTCAGTAAAGCCATTGGGTCTATTTTTTGTAATTATGCATGAACTGTTGTAGATTAATAACACAGCGGAAGTTGTCAAGGTTAAGACAAGCTGAATGCGCACAACTTGATGTGAAGCAAGAGAAAAAAATGAGATAATGCAGGATTGTTTTCTTTTTATTTTTTGCCTCTTTTACAGAGTGAGTGCCGTGCTGGTCCATTTTTTGACCATGCTGTAACGAAAAAAAAAAAAAAATGTGTCGTCTCTTCATCCACCAACCCCCTGGGCTCTCACCAGACATGGAAACAAAGACGATGGCTGGAAGAGGGTGGGAAAGGAAAGGCAAACAAGTGGCACTGCTTTGCAGCCAGACAGGCTGCTAGTTGCCACGTGACTTATCACAGTCGGTGCCGGCAGTTGATGCGCGCGCACACGAGCACAATCTGGTTTGTCGTAGGGGGTAGGGAGTGAATGGTTATTGGCTGGGGTGGACAGTCAGGAGGGATGTTATCTATTTTCAGCCATGCGTTTCTTACAGCACAGCACTCTCCAAGCAAACTTCAACATGGACAGGCAACAAGTTGTACAATACAATACCGTTGCTATGCGCATGTCAGGTGGCTGACTCCGTGGCACAGATAAAGAGACGTGTAGGAGTAAGGAGAAGGAAGTGCAGAGAGGAGGGCGCTTGGAAAAAAGTGTGATAGGCATGAAGGGTGGATGGAGCATGCAGAAGTGAGGAGGAGGAGATAAGCCAGCATAAGTCATCACGTCTCGTATGTCTGCGTTACATGGGCGGCCCAACTCACCAGGCATGCACTTCAACTACATTCCAGCCAAAGTTTCTAAAATTTCACTAATTTATTATAACTGCAGTATGTTTTTGTTTAATGTACGCAAATTTATTTTTAAATAACGTTTTACTGTGATCTATTGCACTTTGCTTAGCTTTGATCAATTTTGAAAATATTAATTTTTCAATTGTTCCTGGAAATTATGTCATTAGATTGCCGATGTCGTTAGATTGGGTGTGTACTGTATTAATTGTAATGTAAGTCTATTAAAAATACTAGCACTGGCCGCAGTATATACTTATTTCTCAGTAAATAAGCTTAAACCATCCGCCGAGAAACAAATAAAAATCGTTAAAATTCATTGAAAATTTTGGCCGCGGGTGTGACTTTGAGATAAGCACGTATGGGTGCGGCCGAGCGAGTGACGCTGTGTTTCATAAAAAACACGCGCCTAGATCCTCATCCTAGCAACTGGCGGATGAACGAGCATCTAGGTATCCAGTCTCCACAGCCTGGCGGTGGACAACACAGGAACTAATTCACAGATAGTGCTTCGCGTCTCCAGTGGAATGTGCAGCAGTGTAGCATGCTCTATTGATTAATTCTATTACCGGTAAAATGCAGTGGTGTCCAGCATGATTTATGTCCTTGCGTAACGTGACAAAACCAGCGAATTTATAAAAAAAACATACTGTAATTATATTTATGCAGACTTTTTAAAACAAATTTCTTACCGTAAATATAAATAATTCGTTTCTCAGATGCTAAAAAAACGTATGACAGCAAAGTATTTTCAGCGAGCAGACCAACGAGTTTGTTTCACGAGTGCGGCTGCATACAAACTGCAATGGCCGCTGCCGCACGTATTTAATTATTATTTTATTGTTGTCTTGCAAACTTTTTATCCAGTTTTTGTTGCAATTTTTTTTTACCATCTTTCATGGGAATTTCTAGAATTTTGTTAGTGGAGCAGGCGGGAGAGCAACGGAAATATTAACGGCTCAACGGTGTTAGTCATTACTTCTCATGTGTTGATGATGTGCAAGGGCTGCCTAACTCACCACGCTTACGTTTGCCAAGCGTTCCACTAGAAGTTTTTGAAGTTTTTTTCACCAATTCTTTTTCTTTCACCAATTCTTTTTCTTTCACAGCTGTGGCTTACCTGTTGACGGTAAATACGTTTTGTTATTGTTTTGGACCAACAGACATTTTTAAAATTACCTTAAATTCAGATGAAACATGCCCAAGGATTTCTTTTCCAAGGGGGGGGGGGGTGAAAAAATATGAAGTCGGATGTAATGAAATATCGATTTAGAGTAAACATTTTCGGGTCCTGTGGCATTTCGGTAAATTGAGGTTCTACTGTAGTTGTAAAATTTTGATTCTCTAGCAATATTCCTAGTTAATAAATTGTAAATGAAGGAATTAAATATGCAGCTAACGAATGCAAAAACTGTAAACCTTCAAACCTGATCTCACATCTGGAGGTCTATTCTGTAACTTCACCTCTGGTAAACATTATCATTTTTGATTGTCTTTTGAAAGTGACAGCGATACAGATACAGTCTATACCGTATAAGAATTCGATTATTTGACAGATCGTAAAAGAGTTGGACAATGTAAACAAAAACATTATGTATCCTTCCACCACCATGTGCTTTCCAGCTGACAATCAAAAAATTGTAACAGTTACATTTTAATGATTGCAATAACATCCAAAGTTTGATGTAATTATTGCAGCAATGGATAGCCTATTCTTCAGTAGTTCATTTAATGTATTAATTAAAAATTTAACATTATTGTATATTTTCCTAGATATGCTCAAAATAGCAACATTTAATGGCATTACAAAAAAAAAACACATGTATGGGTAACTTATCTTTTTTTTATTTCTACTTGACACCAAAAAAGTTAAAACATAGTAGGTAGCTTATTTGGTTACAACAAACTAAAATTGTAAGAGCATACGACAATGCAAGCAAACATCTTTAAAGTAAAATAAAAAAGTAAATTCATGCAAACATTAATTGAGTTATTTTTCTATTTGCCTTCAATTTGGTTCTGCACTATCATATCATAAAACAGTGGTTTAATTTTCATGTAGCAGACTATAAAAAAAACTTACCTTTTGTGGGTAGGGCCTACCTTCGAAATTTCAGTATTATCATAGTCATGCGACTCACAAAACTTACTTAACGGAAATAATATATCAACAAAAAGCGTAAGTAATAAACAAACATGGGTAGGCCTAGTTGCCCAAATCAGCTTTAAATAATTTTGTTAATTAACACGTGTGATTAAACAAGTACACTTTAATGACCGGGAAATGTATAGGCGTAGGTCTTCTGGCCTTTTGTTTTGGTAATATGTGGGCCTACACTTTTGCAACTGACAGGCACAAAATCTCACGTGGACTTGATACTAAATGGTACCGCTTACTTGCTATAAAAAATTAAACAAAGACCTTTTCGTACAAAAATATTTTATTGCGTGGGTGACTTTCAAAAGCATGTTTACATATAGGCCTACAACAAGCCTACAACAAGAGCGATAAGTGTTTACTCACAAATTCTGTTAAAATAAAAGGTAGGTAATATTTATTAATTTCTGTAGCACTTTTCTCTGGACGGATCACCTGCTTCTTACTTAGAGACTGTTTTTCGTAGACATACCATGCTGCTGCAAGGCTGAATGTTTTTCCACTTTCAAGTTCCTGTTTTCCAAAATGTGTCTTAAAATATCCCGTTGTCGTTGGCGAATACAGGCCGGGTATTGCTTCATCAGGTCATACAATCACGTCCTGTTGTTTTAAATGGTATGTTATTCTGCCACGTGTTTGGCACTTCTCTCTTTACCCGAATCTTAATATACTTGGCAACACTATTGGATGTGTTCTGGAAACCTTCATTCTTCTTACTAAGTTATATGTACTCAGTTTTCTACGTAGTTTTAACTACTGATTACTTAAATTTTTTCAAAATAACTTAAAATCATGTTTGTTCCTATTTGGATATTCCAATAAAAGTTATATAACATCTATTTCATTCATCTCTAAAGCCATTGTCTCCTAGTACGAAGTTACTGCACTAACAAGAGATAACATTACTATAGGCAGTTCGGAATAAAGTGAGCACTCGAAAAAGCCCTGCTAAAGATCTATTTCCAACCAATTCGTATCTTTCCGCGTGTAACGGCTAACGATGGGAAAAGTCTAACCTCCTGAGACACGTCACTTTATGTTTGCGCGTGTAAAATAAATTGTTCAGTCGATAGGTACATATATAGTTTGATAAAAAAAGAAGTTTATTAATTATATAAAATACAATTATATCGCTGTCTGTTGATTTTGTATCAGTATTGTTGTATTTAAATACGAATGAACACGGAACTATGTTGTGTTATTTCGTTGCCAACCATACAAGCAGTAAGGTGACTATCGGTAATGTTGAATTATATGCAGTAACAGCTAGTGATATTTTTCAAAGGTTAAATATTTAGTGTTCACTTTATTCCGAACGGCCTATAATATTGTATTAGTGTGGCTCTTGGTCAAGAGATAACATCTATTTCATTTATCTTTAAAGCCATTGTCACCTAGTATGAAGTTACTGCACTAACAAGAGATAGCATTACTAATATTGTATTAGTGTGGCTCTTGGTCAAGAGATAATATCTATTTCATTCATCTCTAAAGCCATTGTCTCCTAGTACGAAATTACTGCACTAACAAGAGATAGTATTACTAATATTGTATTAGTGTGGCTCTTGGTCAAGAGATAATAAAACACGTCCTGCATTAAATTTGTTGTTTACATCAGCAGCAAAATTTAATTTACAGAGAGCTGTAATATACAAAACATACAATACAGTTTAGGGAACACAAAATTGTGTAATTTTGTGTCCTTTTCAGCCTGAGAAGTAAGAATGACGGTGTTACAGTGATGATGCACACAGGGCAATGGTACCAGGAATATAAAAGCACCTTGATGCATGCTCACAGCATCCAGTGCTGTGAAGCAACTGCCTCATCCTGCCCCTTCCAGAAGCGCCCTTCATGATGGTGAGCGCCTTCTCAGCCGCTATACGCTCCGCCGTCTACAAGCCAGTTCCTAAGATGTCTAGTCCTGTATCTACGACTCTCCCCACGAGAATTAGTGCTAGGCCTTCTTTCCTACAAGACTTGTTAGGCATAGGGTGTTTTCCCTATTGTTGGCTTATGTCAATAAACTATGCTCAATCCTTACCTTAATCTTTCATTTCTCTCACCTTTCATCCCCATTGTTGGCCATCCCATTTACCATTCACCTTTCTTTAGGCTCCAGAAATCCAGCATCCTCTTGGATCTTTTGTTTATGGTCCACCTGAAGAATTTTGACACCTAGGAGGACACGTAAGCTGCGCACTTCTCTGGTTATCATAATGCTCTCTGGAGACAGCACATCCACTATGCACTTCCCGAGCAGTGACAGGTGTTTGCCTTTTGACTGGGAGTGTTAAAAAAGGCTTAAGAACATGCTGAGGCACACTTCTAGCACTCCTCTACAAGTCCACCTGCCCAGCGCCAACAATAATTCAGCTGAGGCACTGTTTTTTATGCCATACCGGTGATTCTAGAGGATACCGACTACTGCCATCCACTCAACAATACTGCCCCTTTTCGTCATTTTAAAAGCCATAAACAGGTTATGCCTAAGTTGTCGCCGTAGGGGGGTTTTGCAAAGAGGCGGTTGAGGTTTTGCGTTTAAAAATTAGGTATTTACTTTTATGAGGGTGCCATCCCAACATGCCCGGCTGGGAACGGGTCGAAAGCACAAGTTATCTCAGGGCGGATGGTTCTTTGGCTGATTAATTATGTTACCCCCTGGCGGTGAATTAGAAACAGAAATTCTTATTAATTACGGGACTTCGAGGAGACAAACTGTTCACACAAACTCGGGGAAAAACCTTGGGTTTATTTACGTCGTACTCGTTACAGTTCACACGCACACCAGACACTTTAGTACTTGCCAGTCTTCCGGTTACGGGCCGTGAGCACATGCCCGTAGCGAAGGTGAAACTTTAAAAACACAAAAAAAAAAAACATTTAAGCAGAATTACGTTAGCCGCCTGAGCTGAGCAGCTCGAGGCGGAGGCAAAACTTACACGGCGCGATCCGCGAGAGGCCCCAGAGGCCCGCGAGACCGTCCGGCGAAAACACACCAAAACTTGAAACTAGCCCACGTGGGTGCTAGTACATAACCACTCGGAGTCGGCCGGTACCGTAAATTTTACATTTAAAATCCTCCACGTGCAGGGCGCGGTGTGGAGGACAGATGACCGGGGCAGTACGTCAAGTTAAAATATGAGGTTCCAAAAAAAAAACAAAGTTAAACGGTGATTCGAAACTCAGTTAAGCAAAACGTGTGTATGTGACTTCCTCCGGTCAGCGCGCCGTAAAGACTGGACGAGCCAACATGGCGGTTGAGCCCACGCGCCGGCCACGCCGACGCCTGGGGTCAACTCAGTACTTGATTTAAAACTAAAACACCCACAACCCTTCACAGCATGCCAGAAAATTTCCATAAAGTATTAAATGAATTTAGAAGCTAAAATAAAATGTTTATCATATACCTGGGTGTGACGTGGGGGGTGGAGAGAATTACGTAAAACAATAACAAAGATTAGTTAACTTTAAAAACTCGCTGTATGACCCTGAAAAAAAAAAAACACTAGGGAACCTAAAAA
>PNEQ01001358.1:0-19235 GCA_003012365.1 Medauroidea extradentata
TCATTCACCTGAGCACGTTTTCTTGAGAGATTGTTTCCAAGCTTCTGAGCCAGTTCATGGTTGTGCCTTTGCAGAAATGAATAACCCCACTCCCAGCCAGGCATGTTTCCTTTGAACCTCACCTCTTTCCTATTGTTGGAATCAAGGTAGCACTTCGCTATACAATGCAGATCAAAAAGGGAGCATGGAATACCAAAATCGCTTAATGCAAGAATATGATTAACAAAACACTTTTCCTCTTCAGGACTAAAAGCAAGTTGTCTACCTACAGATTTCACATGGTGATGCTGAATTTTGTTTCTAAAATATTGCGAGGAATCCCATATTTTCGTGAAGCTTCCCTTTGACCAATTCTTCCATGTTTTATGTCATCTATTATTTCTTCTAACTGCTCTTGTGTGTACCTGCTCTTGCTACCATACAACCTCGGCCTTGGAGATATTTCTGCAGCTTTCCGTTTCCGATTTCCCATCTTTGGAAGGCCTAAAATCACAAGAATAAAATCCCCCCTTGTTACAAACTTTAATTATAAATATTGTGTAAGTATATACTGGATGCAAGTGTAAAGAAAATTATCGAAAATGTGGCGCTAATAGACCTAAGTGTTTTGGAAAATTATCATTACGCAGTCACTAAAGTCTTAAGATTCTTATTTTTAAAAAAATAATAGTGATGTTTAGATTGCAGTACCTAGCTCAAATTACCATTGCACTATTAAAATATTAAAACTTGTTTTACTTTAAAAAGAATCTAACCATGCTGAGTTGATCATGTTAACTGTGAGCCACATTGGTGTAACATTGAGCCGGCTCAAAGTTACACTAAAATTATGAATAATCAACATGCCTTGCAAACATTCATTTTTTTTTTAAATTTATGTGTTGTAAATCTCAATATTATTTTAAGGAATATCATGTTGATGTATTAAAATTTCATTTAAAAAATATATATTATACTTTACCTGTTTCTTAAACTTCTTTAGAACCACTTCAAAACACCACAACAATAGCCACTCTTTTCAAGCTTATAAAACAAATGCTACTGAAATCTCTGATGGTTTCCAGTGATGCCAACCCCCTATCCATGAAGTAAACAAATATCTGCTTAGTAAATGGAAAAAAAACAGTTGACAGTCAGCTATTCACCTAAAAGATAAACATAAGAAAGAAACAAAAATGGACACTGGTGCAAAGTTAACCCCAGTGGTTCAAAGTTACCCCGATTGACTGTATCCATGTTGTTAAAGAATGTGTGTTGGAGCTATCAAACCAAACGTAACTCTAAACAAATACATACTGCACAATACAAAACTTAAGAAGTGAATTTGCTTGCTGCTCCGGTACTATGAATGTAGTTTCTTCTTGGAAGCAGCTCGGGCAATTACAAAAAAATATCTGTTGCTTACACTGCCAAGGTTGCCAACTTATTTATGCAAAAGTGCTAAGTCTATAGATAACTATGTGCTGTGGAAACAAATGATATATTCAAAGAGTATTTTTTCACCACTTTTAAATTTACTTATTCAATGCCAGGTTCGTGTCTAATCCCAGGTTGTTCTTATTTAGGGAAACTCTTGGATGCCACAACAACATTCTATAGAAAAAATTACCTGAATAACAAAGCCTGCAGATTGTTTAGCTTCATGTAGGCCACTGTTTAGAAAACTGAAATTTTTACATTACCATGCAAATTCTACATGTATTTATGCACATAAGGTACTGAACTTAGTATTGAATTACAGAACTGGAAAATTCACAGTTACAGCCATGCACAGCACAAAACTGAAACATACATTTAAATAGTGCGCACAAATACATACAGAGATATAGCAGTTGTTTATACCAAATATATTTTAAAATTAAGGTAAGTGCACTCTAGGAAATGTGTGGATATGTTGGTAGCCTTGTTAGAATAAAAAAAGGCAGTGTGTTTCTCATTTGTTTCCACATGATACTTTTTCAAAAAGTAACCGCTACTTTACACAGGCCAACTAAGTGGCTTTTTGTAAACGTCAGTACTGTTTTTGAAATCAAATTTTTTTACACCCTAACGGATAGAAGATATCGTACAATAATCACATACATGTATTTAAAATGGTTTTTATTATTTAACTCTTTTTTATTTACAAAATAGTACATAATTTTGGCTAGTTTTGATTTGAATAAATTTTATTTAAATTGGTAATTAATAAAAATCATGTAACTTTTTGTTTTGAGAAGATTTGGCTTTATAGCAAAAATCAATTTTCAACACATCTAAGTTACGTGGCAATGCTAGATTACAATATCTGCTCCTGTTCAGAATTTAAAACTTAATGTTTACATTAATAGCATAATTAAGAATAAATAATGCCTAGCAAATGTTTAGTAACTAACCACAGTTTCTTGATGGATGTGTCCTTTAAACAGATGTAAAAACTTTTATTTGTCAGTGAAATTCGCCGTAACCTATATACATGTATAGAACCGATATCATGGACATACGCCATTGCTTGCGAATGTTGCAAGATGGCAACATTCGCAAGCAATGGCGTATGTCCATGATATCGGTTCTATACATAATACCAACCCATTGCAAGAATCGTTCAAAGATCAAACCTATATACACTGTTGATTTACTCAAGATTACACCTGTTGGTGTACTCATTATTTTGTTGGTATCAGTTCTCGTTGGCTAAGCACAGTGCATACGTACAGGAATTTTAGGATATTGGTTTACTTTTTGGGTCTCGTTCCTGTGCTATTTGTTTACACAATTTTTGAAACTGAAATGCACATAAATTTCATGCCACATTTTTCTTACCAAGAATTACTTTCGGAAATTTAAAAAACCTGGGCCAACCTATAATTGCCCTTAGAAGAAAATTAAAAGTTTTCTTATTCCAGCATTTTTCAGCATTATATAGGTACTGGAATATTATTTTACCATTTCAAAAAATCACAGCTGAAGTCAGAGTACAGTAACAGACTTATTTGAGAAATAAAACAAATTTTTAACTGATAGTGAGTTACTACTTCAAGATAATATTGATAGTTCTTTAGTGCTAGTTGGTAACTTGGAGATTCTTAATTGTAGTTTTTATTTTTTGTATAAAGAAAATGGTTAATAATTCAGTTTGGATTTGTTTTGCCATTGGGTTTTCAGAGAGCTGCTATCAAGAACTTTTACTTGATCACTTGCCACCACTTAGCTTGCTGTTCAGTTTCCCAAAGGATTATCCCTCGTCATCTCCGCCAGAGTTCACTTTGAGTTGTCAGTGGCTTCGTGGAAATGATGTAAGTGCAGTTATGTCATTTCTGACCATTTTCAATTTAATGAGAAAGCTTGAATAAATCATGTGTCTGAGCATTCTTTTGACAAAAACTGAATCCTATCAGACTCGCAAACAGTCAAGTGTTGATTTTATTAGACTTCACAGTTCCTTAGGTTACCACATAAAAAAAAGACTCTTTCTCATGTTCATGTCCTAGATTTTTAAGCATTCAAGTTTCTGAGGCCTAAATTTGCTTTATTTCAGTCTTATCTCAACTTAATGGTGCGACAAATAGATAGATGGTAAAAATGGAAAAGTTGGAGGGGGGGGGGCTTGGAACTCACACACTCCTGTTCAAGATTCTGTTGCAGTTATTACTTTCACAAAATAAAAAATTGCATACTTTAACTTGAATAAATGAGAAATAAATATAATTTCAGTTCATTTTAGTTAAAATTGAAAATTTGAAGTTTGTGCAAACCATACAGATTGTTTGACTGTATGCTGCTGATTTCAGTGTGATTTCTACATATTTGCAGAATGTTTCACTGCATGTCTAGTAACTGGTTTACTGTGAATTCTACTTATTCGCTTACAATCTGTAACAGCTTGTAAAATGTTTTTCACTGATTGTAAACAATGATTTGGATTTAGCGTGTACGTATGGAACTTTACATAGTTGGTAGACATAGTAAATTACAGCACAAAGTAGCGCAGCTAAGGGTGCCACCTATGGTGACGTACAATATGTGTGATAATGTCTTTGTATCAAGCTACCCAGGTCACAAAATAGTAATTGGTTTACTGAGCAACAGTGTCTGTATTGAAAGTGTTGGTGTACAATATATGTAATTCAGCTGAATTAACTACCCACATAACGATGGCTTAGAATGAAAACCTCATAACTCCAACTGTCACGTTGTCTCCAAAAGTTAGAACAAAACAGTTACCAGCAATTTTAAATTTACCTAATGCCATAATTTAAATAAGGTGTCTTTATTTCTTGCTTGCGAAATAAAAGTTTTGAATAATGTCAAAACATTTGGTTTTTCCCATCCAAAATTGTACAATATTTTAAATTTTGTAGTTACAGGGTTTTCATTCTAAGCCATCGATAAGGCACTCACGAAAACGTAGTAGGTATAATCTTACTTTAGTATTGGTCACGTGACTGGATCTACGGTACTCAGTCATTGGTTTTTTCCAAGAGGACGTAAATCCGAAAGTAGTATCTTGGCAGCCTTAATAAAAAATACTGCGAAATCTGCAGAAGTGGTAGTTTCAGTCACCAATCTGACAGACCTGTGTCATTAGACCAGGTTAGAACAGTGCATAATATCCTTTTGTACTGGTACAATGTACATCTATATCATTACAATTGCATGCTGCTATAGAAATGCGTACTGTACAAAAATGCTAGAGCTCATCCCCAAAAATTTCCATAGCAATACATTGCAAAGTGAAATAGTTCTCTGGCACATAACCTCAGCTTGTTACATTAATCTAGGGTTTATTATGTGCAACTAAATCTAAGTGGTTAAAAATGTATTTCTTTAGGATTCCTAGTTCTATACCTGAATTGTTTTCTGGTGATATTTTTACTAAATAAACTCCTCCAGACATCACGTTCAACAAAAATATTACAGTCCGGTATAGTATTTTTCATGAAAATGCACTCTAAACGCCTTACAACAAATTTTTTTCATGTACACATGCAGGAGCCTGTGTTTGTTTACTCTTTACGTGCACTTTCCTGTTTATCGTCTGCTGGCGGCTATCTACCCTGCTCGGGAACAGGGTAAATCTGAGTGGATCTGGCGACGATATTGAGTTGAATATTTAGAGGTCTTGTGGGGCGGTAGATTTTTAATGCATGATGTTCTTGACCAATTTTAAAGTAATGTCTTATCTACTCTATTGTGTAGATGCAATATGGTTATCATAAGTGCCTGTAGACTGGTGAATCAATTAGTCATTGGATATAAGCAACCCAGACGTAAACATAGGTCACCACACACCAAGCACTACAACAGTAACACTCGCTATGTCACACACATGAGGTATGCACTCCCTACATGCATGCATTATCACAGGGCTATCATATATGCCAGAATAAAATAGTTGTTACCGGTACTGTTTTGAAAAACTGCCAAGTATTCTCATGTGTCACAATATTAACATATTAATATGTGGTATCACTTGTGTTAAATTTTTTTATTCCAGTCATGTGTCTAAAATAATATTTTTTAACAATTAGCTTGAAATTTAAAAACTCCTCTTTTGAGGCAAGTATTACATATTACACATTTCGGTGAGATATCCACATTCTCGTATCACTTTTAAGGATTCAGGTATAAATTAAGGGCACTGTACTTGTAGAAAGCCCACAATGCTGTTCATTCCAGATTGTTGCACGTAGCACCTGTTGTCGTAGTGTTATTGTAGACGGGCTGGAATTACACCACAGCATTGTTGAAAGTTGACGCACGCGTCCCGTTATTTAGCTGCAGTATCACAATCATCAGTCGCACATAACAAGCATATGTACGGTAATCATTTTAAAGCAGCTAAAACAGTTTTTTTTTTTTTTTTTTTTTTTTTTTTCCCAAAACTGGTTTTATGTATTTACGTAATTTTTCGAGACATGTTACAACATTTGTCATAAAAACTGTACTGTTGTATGTTTGATAGGTTTTGTGTACTTATTTGATGTTGCAAGAACGTTTGTCATAAAACTACTTTGTTGTATTTTTGAAAGGGTTTCCTCTTTAATTTGAGACCAACCAGAGGTCAGTAGGACTATTTGTCGCATCACAAGACGAGATGGAATGAAATAATGCAAATATTGGTCTTCTGGGACTTAAGTGCTTGAAAATCTAGGAACTAAACATGAGAGTCGGACTATTTTAATATGTTTTTCATGAAGGTTAATAGTATCACTTTACCAAAATTTAGCTTTGCGATATTTTTTTCAGGTTTGGGTTTTATATGACTAATTTGTCAGGATTTTTGTGGGTAATCAGGATTTTTACAGATCATAGTTGTCTATCATTGATGCTGCTGCAAATCCGCTGTGGAAATTGAAGGTTGGCTATAAATAAAAAATTGTATTCCTTCGATGATTTTTTATTTATCAGTCTGAATTCCAAACCTGGAGGTTCCTCCATACTGCAATTTTTTTTATATATTTCCAACCCTTAACAGTCTTGTGTAGAGTGATTGGCCACAGATCAGATAGGAAACTAGCTATAGCAGGTTGTTACATCAACGTGCAGAAGTTAGTTGTATTGCGTACATTACCACACTGCAAAGACTTTGGTTCTTGCTATAACGTGAGAATGGAAAAGACTGTCCTTGGATAACATTGCACTGCTAAGACTTTATTTACTCGCATAGTGGCCGCACCCATCTTTTTCAATGGGAGACACAATACAGTAAAACTCTGTTAAGATTTTTTCCAAAGGACCAGTTGCAATCGCGTTAGCCAAGAAATAGTCTTAGCCAGAATGGAAAAATGTGAAATCCTTGAAAATAATTTAGGGCCTGACATTCCCTGAAAAACGTAACCATTGCAAACGTCATTCTAATAACTGGGGCACGGTGTGCCATCATACACACCTATATCCTCCATATTTTGTGCCTATGGGAGATGCTAAGCAGCGCTAGGAGCAGCACCGTCTCGCTTTGCAGACGGCCGTAATGGTGATAGAAATGTATTTTCCATATGCGTGGCAATAGAGATGCAAGTTTGTTTTTTAAGGGCTTGTGTTGATTTAATACAAGGTGTAATTTACGTAAATAAAACTAATATTGATCACGACGAACTATTTAATATGAAATATGTAATAAATTGTTTGATAAATTCAATTTTTTTCATTGAAGTGTATATTAGAAGCGATGCGAAATAAAGCCGCATGGAGAGTGTGTATCAATAAATGATTTTGTTATACCGAAAATATAATTTACAAGAAAAATATGAAAATAAAATCTTTTCGGCAAACTTCAAAATTGACTAAAATTTGTGCACACGAAAACTGTCCATTTAGAAAGCTATCAGTTATGTAATGCTTGAAGGTTAGTTCATGCTGTTGCTGCAACATGTATTAATATTATCGTTATTGAAAGCAGACTAATATGTTGTCTAAAAAAGGGATAGTATGAGCTTGTAATTTTCACATTACTAGATATTTACGAAACATTCTGCAAATGTAACTTCGGAAAATTTTTTATAACATTTTTTGTAAGGATAAAACCTACGTTTCAAAAACTAACACAAAAACCGAAAATTATTTTAAATAAAACTCACATGCTACGTATGTATTAACTAAAAGAAACCATTAGCACTCCAAACAATTACATGTATATTTTTCAAGAATTTGGAACAGTTAAGGAACTTGTGTCAGAGGTTCCTGTATTGGATTGGAAAAGATCTTCCTCAGATGTTTTGAAGCCAAGTAGTCAGTGTCATTTTAAGTTCTCTTTGTGTAAGAGAATAATTATCACGAAAAGGGAATGTTTTAGTATGGTGTGAAGTCCATTACAAAACTGTCTTGGGATCTGCCAAGTCTTTGCTAAAAAAAAAGAGTAAAAGTATCAAATCACATTGAACCATCTCAAGTGCAGTTAATCCATTGAAGTTACGTGATGTCTGCAAACTTTTAGGTAATCATTTTGAGAGTGATTGGAGGAATCTTGAGCATCTCAGGTACTACAAGAATGTTAACAGACAATCAGCAGAACAATGAAGAAAATGGTGACATTGATGAAGACAATGCCTCTGTATTCAGTGAAGAAGTTTATGCATTAGTGGTGTAATATTTTTGGATTTTTAATACCACTGTGTCTGTGTAACTGTGCTGTATTCCTTATATTTGCCCTATGTATTGCAGTTTTGTTAAAGAAAAATCAGCAGACAATGAAAAAAATGTTGGCATGGATGTAGACAATGAATGTGTATTCAGTGAAGAAATGGATATAGGTGTAATGTACTAGTGTATTTATTGTCAAGATGAGGGTTAGAGTATATTTTTGGAGTTTTAATGCCACTGTGCTCCTGTGTGTAACTTTACTGTATTCCGTAAATCTGCCCTCAGTATTGCAGTTTTGCATTTTCTACGCAAGAAAGAAATAGTTTATGATTGATGTTAGTAATGTTTTCCCCTCTCAGTTATTTCTCAATTTATTCAGTCTAGCCATATCACCTTGCCTTATCCATTCTTCTGCTACAAAAGTGCCCTTCTCCATATTGTTGTATTTAATAAATCCATTATTTATTATTGAATTTAGTTTTCTTTTACAGATAAGTGCCCTATCATCACCCTCTATCGGCATAAAAAAACTGATCATAAAATATCACTTTGAACACGAGTTACCAGTTTTCTGGTATTTCCCAAAAATCACTTATAGTGGATAAGGACACTTTTGCAACTCACGGCCTCATAAATATATTATATATATGTAAACACACACACACAGTGTTCAAAAATATAGCCATAGTAATAGAGTTATTATTGTACACTAAGCAATTCACTAGAGATAGTTTATTGCCAGTAATCTAATATTCATCGTAAGATAACATTTTTAACTATGTTTTCTTTTGCAGATAAGAAAGCTGTGTAGGAAGCTGGATAAAATTTGGGATGAAAATAAAGGCATGGAAATTATGTACATATGGACTCAGTTCCTCAAGGAGGAATCACTCAAGTTCCTCGGAATGGACAAGGTGCTCGACATCAGTAAGATGTACACATTTTACCTGTCGTATGTGGAATATGTTTCCAAACGCAATAAAGGGTTGATGAGGAGAGGGTGGCAGAGCTACAGCAGTAGCTCGACTGTACAAGTTCCTATACAGCAGGCAGCCGCACAAGTTCCTATAGAGCAGACAGCCGCGCAAGGAGAAGGTGGAGAGGTGGCAGTGTCGGAGGGAGATAAAGATTGTGGTCAACAGCCTGAACTGTCTACATGCAAGGATTGTGGTGCTGAGGAGGACCTTTGTTGCAACGGAGGGCCAAGTTCCAGTGTAGTAAAATCTGCAGATGAGAATAAGTCAGTTGAGAGTGTTGTACAGAAGAGCTGTACCAATGTAAAACCACTGGAACAGAACCGTGCAAATAATGCAAACCGCCGTTTCTCAAAAGAGAGGCAAACGGGCAGCAAGGAAAACAGGTACCATGGGAGGAGGTATAGGTTAAACTCAGAATTAAAAAATGGGAAGAACAAGCAAAATGAAGATTCACAAACCAAAGTAGAAACCCCAAAAGATTGCAATGAAGAGAGTGTCTGTGAGGCTACGTGTAGCATGTCTAGGTTAGAACTTAAAGACACTGAAAATGAGAGCCTTAAGAATGGTGAAGGGAATTGCAAGTATAATAGAAGAGGGAGTTCAAATCATGTTAGAGGGGCAAAATTTAATAATCGTGTAAGATCAGGTTCAGGGCAGGCTGCTGTAAACAAACTTAACAAGACTGACACAAAATCAGAGCCGGCCTCTGTGAAAGCCAGTGCTCACCCAACACGAGGAAAAGGACTTCCAGGGCAGCACAGAAATGTAAGAAGGCCAAGAAATGAAACTACAGAACAGGTAACATTTAAATTTGTTTTAGCCTTAATTATAACCAAACTGCACGTGGTTATTTAAGATTGAATTATTACTATACATAGTTCACAGTCAACTAGTAAACAACCAATGAATATGTAATTGACTTAACATATTGGTTTCAGTAAATAAGATTATGGTATAATGGGGAAATACATTATCAATAATAAAATGTAACAAGTAAATAATATGAGTAGTACTCCCGAGTAAGTACATACATACTTTGGGTCGAAGACCTGAGGCCTATTAATATCTCTTACCACCTCAGAAAACGGAAACACAGCGAGGTTGTAATTTCGCGTGGCTAAATGGCTTGCCTAAAAATAAATGGCAGATACTTAATTTTTATATCACTTCTCAGTACTGCTACTGGGCATAGTTAGTCAACTGTACATTCACTTTACGTCTCGTAAAATTAAACTTGTCGAAGTAAACATAATTTAGGCTTTATCTTTTTGAACAATATCTAACATGTCTTCAAAATGAACGAAGTCAAGTTTTACCCTATCTTCAACAATGAATCTATTGCACAATCCTGGTATACCCCTTCGACACAATAGTGAACAGTGTTAATAAGCACTGTACTATAACTAAATTAATAAAAACTACAAATAATAATGTCAATTCTTTAAACACTTACCTCAATGTGTCTCAGCATATTCGTTGGGCTGCTCTTAGACACTGATAAAGTCTTTCCGATGCACAAATTACAAGCGCCTGCATAATTTCCTGCCTCTGATAAATTTAAGCATTTGAAAAATGCTCTACTATATGTCTGCCACGGCAAAATGAGTTGATCTGATTTCGTTATCATTACTTCTCAATAAGGTGCGACATAGAAGTGCTACAAGAATCGCGAAGTGGTGATGGTCAGAACTATAAGAGGTAGGGGTGAAGGGGGATATGCGCGCGCATGAGAGGTGAGTAATTAGCGGCTAAAAAGTAAACATAAATAGAAAAAGAGAGATTGTGTGTGTATACGCACGACGTGTCTGTGATCTGCTCACGGAACCTAGCGTGAAAGAAACAGAGTTCTGTAAAGATAAAAGAGAGTTGTTTGTTTACCTTACCATCTCTCAGTCGAGGAGCGTTAAAAGTAGCACGCTCGTTTGAGCTGACACTGCATTGTTAACAAAAACTAAATAATTCATAATTTTTTACTTGGATGACGTATATATCCATAAAATTTTTGTTATAAAAAATTTTTAATTCAACATTAGTATTTTGGGGTGGCTTGAAAATAACCACATTATTTCACATCTGGTAAATTGCAACTTATTTAATAATTTCTTGTAGGTAGTGAGTTTCGGGAACATAACATGACTTAGAGTACTTGTATACTCATTACATAAATATAACAGTAGAAATGACTCTATTTGGACAAGCTTTCTTAGATAATTAATAATGGCACACAAATAGATGGTATGTTGGTTCTTGGGCAGATTGTGCAGTGGACTACAGTAACCCATAGGCTGCTGCTTCTGGAAGTTGACACAGTGAGCAAAACATTCTGATCTCGCTTCTCTACTGCTGTGTGCATCATCCTACTTACACGTACATGTCTACCCACAAGTACCTTCCGGCTTTTAAGAACTTGTGTTGCGTGTTATTTTTAAGCTTTATAGTTAATCTAAAGTGTTTGGACACCTATTTGAAACTATCTTATAAGAAGTGTTTCTCCTGTGTACTGCACAGTAGCAGACATTAGTGCAGGGTGGACCAGCTCTCTGTTTTAATCACAGTTCTCTGTTGAAGAAACTGTCAACCAGGTGTATGAATGTCTGCAAAAGAGTGGCTTGCCTTTATTACTGGAATACTGCATCAAGTGTCATACTATACATGGGTCGTTGGACTCGGGTGAACAGTCATCATTCCTGTTCATTAGAAGTATTCAGTGGGACTGTGATTGCGGCTCTTGGCTGGCCAATTTATTTATGGAACACTGTTGTCCGAAAAACCACTTGTGAACAGTGCTGTATAGTAACAGGGAGCATTGTAATACTAGTTGTCTTCAAACTGATCTTCTCCCATTGACAATGTGCAGTCTGTATGTCCTAAAGGTCTTGATGCTGATAATGTGTGTGATAGTATTACGAATAGGACAAGTATTCTGTCTCCACCAAACTTCTCAGTGGATAGTATACAGGCCGTCATGTGTTCACTCGGCTTTGCGACACCTAAACTCTCCCGTAGGGTTATATTTCCCATCCCATTTGAGTGGCGATGCTCTTTACTGAAACAGGTTCTTTGCATTCTCAGGGAAAATGTGCAGTTTATGGGTAAGTAGTTGCCTGAGCTTTGAACCCCAAGTCCTTCTTGTAACCTCCGACAGTCGTAATGCTAGTTGCATAGTTATTGATGCTACAAACCAAGCGAAATCAGGGGGGAGTGGGTGTCAGGATATATCTCCCTTGTCCCACTGCCCTAGATTTTTATGAATAAACAGTCACACTTTCCACTACAGTACCAAGGTACTGAAAAATAACTGCAATAATACCAAGCGAACTAAATCAGCTATTACTATAGCCAGTGATTTTTGGTGAAAAGAATTCTGCAAAAATTTGTTTCAATGCTCTATGTGCACATCTGCGGCTATGATTCGTGGTCGGTGATTGGAAGTTTTTAACTTTCGGCGTCTCTGGGTCCTACCCGCAAATCTCGGATGTGTGGTGTCACTGTAACGTTGTTCTGGTTGGTACAGTCAAATGAGACACCCCCTCTGCCCTATTATATTCTTCCAATAACCACGAACCAGAGTTGCAGAAGTGCATGTAAGGCATTGAAACAAGTTGTTGCAAAATTCTTTTCACCAAAAATTACTGGCTCTAGTTATTATAGTGTTCTGTGTGTAGGAATACGTATAGAGCACATTGCAACAAAAATATGCCTCCCTCCCCCCGGCTACATCTCTGACTGCAGAATTTACTGGTGATGGTGTCATGCTATGTTGTGTGATATTTCAGTACCAACCACATTGACTGTCAGTACACTGGCTTGTCTTGTTTTGGTTTTGTTATAGTTAAGTCTTCTCGTGTCCATTTCATAACCATGTTTGGACAGTTAATTAGAGATTTTTGGGAAGAGAAAAATGGCTGTGTACAGGTTTATTTCTAATGTGTAACAGACACAGATGATTTTACCACATTCAAAAATTAATATACGAGGTCAGTACATATGTTTTTGGTTACTATTTGTGACAAGAATGATCTGGTTATAACAATCAAGACCATTACGTAGCATGTTCAAAATTTTGTTAGGTTCTTGCTTTAGTTAAGTAGCTGCATTAATTCAGGCAATTTTACAGTACTTAGTTAATTTCTTAAAGGTGTATTTCTTGGTGCATTTTGCAGCATGCAATGTCTGATATGAATATTTTTTATACATTCACTTTAGTGTAACATCTATAACCTGGAGTTGCAGCATCTTTCATTGCTTAATTGTGTTCTTTATTATAATTTACTACAGGTAATACTGTTTAAATACTATACGTTATGTTTGTGTGTGTGTGTATGTATATATATATTTTTTTTTTTTTTTTTCCAAAAGTTGTAAATATATGTAAAGTGAAGCTTGCATGAAGTACGTAATAAATGTATGTGATAGGAAAAAGAAACAAAGCAGTCCCAAGCAAAGAATAAGAGGTTTGACAACAGAGCTATTGTGGATCTCAGCCCGCAAACTTCTGTCATCCAACACCTAGTGGACTATAACAACAGACAACGAGAACTCCAGTTCGAACGCAGCATGCATACATGCAAGGTTTGTTTTGAGGTATGTCCCATAACTTCTTTTAAAAATCTACATTGTTAAAATGCCCCTTGCAATTTAACATGACCCATGTGCTGTAGAAAATTGTTTCGTTCCTATGCATTTATCAACAGTGTAAACTGTAATGTAGGTTAGGAATGTACAGTATCCAGATTTTGGTTTGATTTGAAGGTTGCAATGGTCAGTCTACGCCACAAGGTTAACCACATAAGGGAACATAGCAGTTTACATACATACACTTCCTATCCCACGCACTGGATGATAGGTGAGAACACTTGGACACTCAGTTAATTTTAGGGTGTTTCAAATGAAAATTTTAAATTTATTGACGTTGATGAAAAGTTACAGATCAACTAAACTATTTCCACATAATGTTTACAACCCAGTACAGTGTTACAGTTAACTAAAAGTTTGCACAACAATGATTTGCTGCCACAATTTGTAAAGGTGGGGGCGCTGTCGCTCCGGACACTCTTGACCTCCCTACACCAACAGGTAAGAATTTTAACAGTCAAATTTAAAGTTGAAATAAACGTCCTTAAGTGTTCAAGAATATCAAATCCACAGCTGTTCTGGAGCAGGTTACATTGCCACACTCATTTTGAGTGTTTCTCTTGCAAATTTCTCGTTGCAACCTGCCTTGACCTCGACTAGAAACTGGTGGGAACCTAAGAAACCCTCGTGTTTCCCACAGGCCAGTGAAGTTGGGCCACCTCTTCTCGTCCAGTCAGGACATTGCCTGGCCCAACAACGGCCAGTCTCACACAAACAAAAATGTAAATACTGTACAGTATTTCTGTTTGTTTTGACAACAAATGAACAAGTAAAAGTTATTTCTACTGAAATTCTGAACTTAAATTTTAAAACTGGAGAAATTGGAGAAAATATGCAGAACAATGGCCAGTCACACACAAACAAAAATGTAAATACTGTACTGTACAGCATTTCTGTTTGTTTTGACAACAAATTAACAAGCAAAAGTTATTTCTACTGAAATTCTGAACCTAAATTTTAAAACTGGAGAAATTGGAGAAAATATGTAGCTTATTTTCAAAGTAATGCAGTACCACTAAAATAATAATTCATATGCTAAGCCTAAACAAATTGCCCACTCCAACAAGATTCTGACACTTCCGTTTGCACATTAGAGTGTGTACTGTGTTGCCTTACTTTATACCTCTTAGCTATCACACACTTTCCTCCTTTTAAATATGTATTCTTTGTAGAGTTACTTCTCCATGTAGGAATCGTGAGGGACAATGTCATTGGTTGGCTGGTTTCCTCGCATCATGTTAACCATCACCTTAGCTAAAGACCTAAATGTTAATTGCTGACCAAAATCTCTTCATTCTTATACTTTATGGCAGTAGCTGTAGCCACAAGTCTCTTTTACCACCTTTAACATGACAGTGTACTCTTCGCATATACTCCCACCTCCTCCTGCCCCCCCCCCCCCCCCCCCCCCCCCCCCCCCCCCCCCCCACACACACACACACACACCCATCCTGTTCTATAGCCTATACACTTTGTCTTATTAGGTCTGGTAACCTACCTTTACAAGTTAAATTTTGTTCCATTTTTATTATATTTATATCACGATTACTGTAAAATCCAGTTTTTTCACTTTCTTTTTGCTATTACACCTAACTATGTTAAAACTGTGTTGTTACCCCATTCCCCCTCTGTTTACAATTCTGTTACACGCCCTCTTACACACAATTTCTCTACTGGCTGATTTTTTCACCTCCAGCCTACCTCTCGTAATCCCACTGTATTGAGTACATCTGCAGTGTTCAAATACCCTAATCCCTACTCACCTTTAGCCAGAAATTTGTCTGTATTATCAGTTACTTGTAAATGTTGCTACCCCGTTCTGTCATTTTATTTTTTTGTTATGTGTTATATCATATATTTTGTTCCTCAAAAGTTTTGTAATAACACTGTAAGTACCTGTTCCATGGGTCATTCCATTTTAAAACAACAAACTTTAAAATATTTAATGCTGCATAATTTTTGATGTACATAACATATTATAGGTTCATGGGAAATCGCATCTAAAGATATTTTTTTTACATATGCATTATTAAATACAATGGTGCACTAAAATTTGACTTAGTACTTTTTTTAATCGCCTGCCTTTAATTACGTAATAAACATAAAAAGCCGATCTTGGTCTCCTTTTAAAGCTAAAAATATGAGACTTTCAAGTATAAATTGGGTTGCATAACCTCTACAAATATTCAAAGAAAGTTGAGTTATTTTTTCGATACTTTACATTTTTTACATTTTGAAGGAGAACAGAACCAAGGTTGATAATTTTTGTAGATATAGCCTAGTATAAGAAGTTATTGTTGGGAGAATATGAATTTTTTTATTGAAAATCCTTGAGCTAGGAAAAAATATTGAACATTATCCTTTTTAGAAATAAAATAATTTTTTGTCGGACTAGTAATAAAAATCTGGAGGAAAAAAGTGAAGTGTACTCCTTTCAGTGTACTGTGTATGTATGTGTGTGTGTGTGTGTGTGTGTGTGTGTGTGTGTGTGTGTGTGTGTGTGTGTGTGTGTATATATATATATATATATATATATATATATATATATATATATATATAATATATTTTAAAAAAATAGGTAAGACCATCACTTATTAGCAGACATGCCATGCTAAGAACTACTACATAATTTCAACCTGCAAGTCGGGGAAATTGCTTCTGGTGACTTGAAATTCTCAATTGTAGAACAAACTTAAGGCTTAGCAATAGAAGTTTGCTGGGTTCACAGCCGTTATCTAGCTGACTAGCTTGGCTTCTGGGCTGGAGCCACATCTTCATGGTTGCAGGCTAAGCGATTGATTTGGACAATTGCACAACACTTCACTACATGAAAATGTTATCTTAGCAATTCATTTTAAAAAATACTTCCTGTTAATTAAAACTTACTGCAGTTATCTGGATTGTGGTAACTGAACGTGTTGAACACAAGTAACTGTCTGTAGTACATGTATAAACAGCAAAGGTTTCAGAGTTTGTTTTCAAAAACAGTCCTGAAAATTTAATTTATTTGAACATTTTAAGTTAAATTATTGTGATTTTTAACTCACTGTTAAAAAAGATTAGAAATTCATATTTTTTGTCTGGAAAACTTGGAAAAGTTAAGGGAAATTTGTTCAGAAATTCTGTAGCAACCGTGACGAGACTTGTTCATTCCATGGCATATCCGCCAGGGTTATAGCAGTCGGTCAGTCTTCAACATGCAGTGTTGAGTGTTGTGCACCTGGGTATTGTTCTCTTGTATTTTCCAGGACAAACTGGGTGTTTACTGTATGAAGTTTGACCCTTGCCGGCATGTTTTCTGCTCTGACTGCATCACCAGCTATTTTGAGGTGCGCATCATGGAAGGTACAGTGCTGTCCATCCCATGCCCCGAGGACAAGTGCCCTAGTGAAGCACAGCCATCACATGTGCGGGCGCTGGTTAGCCCTGAGATGTACACTAAGTATGACTCCATCCTGTTGTCTGCCGTGCTGGACACGCAGCCTGACATGATGTACTGCCCGCGACGACAGTGCAGGTATCCAGTGTTCCACGAAGATAAGACTGATAAGCTCGCCACTTGTCCCGAGTGCAAGTATGCCTTCTGTGTCCTATGTGAGAAGGTGTACCATGGCGTCGCCCCCTGTGTCATAGTTCCAGGTAACAATCATATTCCTTGTTATACAGTTGTGAGAGCAAGTATGAGTTTCTATTCTTAAAGGCTTTGAAAATGTCTTTTTTTTTTCATAGTGAAACATAATAACAAAACTTTGTTTAGTACAAATTTCCAATTAGGGCCTCCATGTATTACAAAGTGGACTTCTTTCCTCATGAAGACTGGTTAAACATTAATTTTTTTGTACAGTATGTTTTATATTTGTGGGTGTGGATGCGTGTGTCTTGTATGCACTTATGGGTGCTTGCATGGGTGTGTGTTTGTTTTTGTGTGTAAATATATGTAGTTGATAATACTGCCCTTTGCACATTACAAATTACATTTTTAATTTTTCTTTTATTTTGTTGCTGTCAAATCTCACAATCCATTGAAAGTGGTTTTAAAAATATATAAAAAGGAACATAAAGTTAGTCTTCAATTTACATCGATGTTAGGTTCCTATAAACAACAGCGTAAATTAAAGCAACTTAAATGGAGAGACCAGCCTCTCACAGCATATAACCAAACCTTTTAAAGCATAGTAATGTGAGCTCTTGTGCACAAGAATGTATTAATGACATTATTCTGAAACAGCGACTATTTAAATTGAAAAATGGGTATTCGAACATTAGTGACATTAATCGAAAATGACTTTACGCAGTACGATATAAATTGAGGACTGACTTTACTTTCCCATGTTACATACTGTATGGATCAAGTTTCAATAACATTGAGTCAGGAAAAGATGAGTAATACAATATGTAACTTTACCACGAGAAAGAAAATACTGGTGTTAAGTGGAGTAGCAATAAAATGTTGTTGAAGATTAACATGGCTGTTAAATTTTATTTTGATTAGCCACCAATACTCGGTGAAACAAAAACTATATATCATTGTTGAATTAAAAATGACCTGCTTGAACAGTTTAATGGCTAAGTTCAAATTTGACAAAGAAAATTTTACTGCTATAATATTGCAGTACTAATTCCTGAAATACAGATTTGCATGCCTGATAATAACGGTGTTCAATGTATCACTTCTCACAGCAATAGGATTGTGTACAGAGTGGATTGATGGCTTGTCTGCAGAGGAGAAGCGCAAGTTGATGCACGATTACCTGAAAGCCAGTGAAGAGGAGAAGCGCAAAATGGAGGCAAAGTATGGTAAGCAGCAGTTGAAGAACTTGGTAGACACCTTCCACTTGGAGTGGTCCGAGACATGGATCAAGAAGAACAGCAAGAAGTGTCCTCATTGCTGCGCTGCCATTGAGGTTTGTGGGATATTATTGTTTTATGGTTGTGTAAAAGATGAGGGGGCAGGGGGGTTGGCGAAGTTGGAATATTTTGGAATGTTGTCTGTTTTTTTTTATGTGACTCTTGCATGAAAAAAACTGAATTCATATAATGTACTTAAATACAAACAGGGTGGCTGGCTAGCAAAACCTGTAAAAAAAATTCACTGACTTTTCCCTGACTTTTCCAGGTCAGCTGCTCTTATTTCCTGAACCAACAAAACATCCGTAAAACTAACCACGTTGTATAATCGCAGCAAAATTTTTTTTGGGTAAATATTAAGAATCGTAACTCATCGTGAATCAATCAACCAAACTATTGATTTTAGACATATAGTGTATTTATGGAAACTGTTATTAGGGACATTATAAGTACAGTAAAACCTCCATTAACGAATATTCTATTTAACGAAAAACCCTGTACAACGAAGTAAAGACTTGGTCCCGCCAAACCCCCATAAGAACAATGCATTTTTAACCTCCAAATATCGAAATTTACTTTGTTCACAACGGTAAAATTCTCTCTACAACGAATGACCAGTTTTAAAAAAATCACACGTTAATAATTATATTCAACAAGAAACTATTTTTTTATTTTCCTCGCGCTGAAAGTACGTTTAAAACCTTGATGCATACA
>PNEQ01001358.1:20235-57956 GCA_003012365.1 Medauroidea extradentata
TGTATTCATCATGTTGTGACAAGTACTGTAACTTGTGTTAATGAATATAAACACCCCATTGAACTGAATTACCTTGTTTTCTCCTTTCATGAGATTAACCTGTGTACCAACCATGATATCTAATACAAGGCGAGTGATATATGTCTTGCCCTCTATTTATGTAAAAGATGACACCCTGTGCTAGCGAGTAGAGTTTGTCTCCTTGTTGGCTCACTCAGTAGTCACTCGCTGAGTCGAGGATAACTCTATCACCACCTACTCTAGAAGAACCACACCAATGTCTCATGCTCTTTACCTCAAAGGTCTTCTAGATACCCACACTGCTCGCATTAAGCAATCTTGCTTGCAACCCCGCACCTCTAGCGCAGGGGGATTAGCGTCAGGTTTAAGTGACTAATGTTTAGGGTAGTCTCCTACAAATTTGATGTAGTTGAATAAAATCACAAAATAGCATATTACACCAATTCGGACACAGCTTATATTTTCTTGGCCTGATTGAAGGACAGTTGGATAATATCTAGCAGATAACTTATTATGAAAGCTACTACAAAGTAAAAAAAAAAAAAATGTTGGTATGTTCTTTCATTCTTAAAAATAAATAAGTGAATGTGTAGTTAAAAAATACAAAACTAAGTAGTTTGCGATATTTATGCTGAATTTATATAGCAAGCATAGAATACAGATGTAGCAAGTATTCAGTGTTTTTTTTTCTTTTGTATTAACAAAAGTGATTCAAATTGTGTCATTGAATACTTAACATAAAAGTCACTTTTTGGTCACTTTCCTATTATAGTCACTTCGTAATCACTTTTCCAAGTCCGACTGTCACTACACCTTTTTAGGGGTATTAGACCACTTTGAGGCCTGATGGTGTATGCTTCGTGTGACTGTTTTAAAATGGCACAAGCAAGTTTAATATGATACAGTAAGTTGTAGTTGTATTTGTTTTTGTTTCTTTTACGGATCTCTGTTTCTCTAGAATTGGCCATAACAGTCCTGGTAGTAGGTTTGGAAGACTGCAGATTTGTTGTGTTTTTCAGCCATGCCTGTGAAATTTGATTATTGCGTAGTTTGAATCTTTTTGTGCAGAAATCTTCTGGGTGTAACAAGATGCTCTGCTGGAAGTGTGATACACTGTTCTGCTGGCTATGCAACATGAAACTCGACAAGCTGAAACCCTATAATCACTTTAATGACAAGTCTTCACCATGTTTCAACAACCTATTTCAGGGTGTACTGAATGAAGTTCTTGATGAAGACTTTGATTTTGATGAAGAATTTATTGAATAAGAAGTTGTGCATCTTCATTAAAAGAATTGGTTGCTACAACATACTTAAAACTGTAATATGGCAGCAATTTCACTTTATATAAATTTATTTAAATTCTTGTACAGAAATTTTGTTTTGTTACAAAATTTATTATATAGGCCATTCGGAATAAAGTGAGCACTAAAAATTTAACCTTTGAAAAATATCACTAGCCGTTACTATATACTTCAATGTTAACTATGGCTGCCATACTGCCTGTATGGTTGGCAGCGAAATTACGCAATATAGTTCCGTGTATTTTCGTATTTAAATACAATAATACAAATCGAAATATACATAACTGTAATTTATGTAATTATTAAACATTTTTTACTAAACTGTATCGATTCTTACTGATTGCATAATTTACCTTGCACACGCAAACATCAAGTGACGTGTCCAGAGAGGTTAGACACGTCCCGTCCTTAACCGTTACTCGCGGAATGATACGAATTGGCTGCAAATAGAATTTTAATAGGGTGTAGTTGAGTGCTCACTTTATTCCGAATCTCCTATAAACATGTTATGTGTGGTAGAACCTACAGTAGAACCCCGATTTAACGAAATGCCGTGGGACCCGAAAATGTTTACTCTAAATCAATGTTTAGTTAAATCAGACTTCATATTTTTCACCATCCCCCCCCTTCCCCCCCCAAAAAAAGTTAAATCCTCGGGCATGTTTCGTCGGAATTTAAGGTAATTTAAAAAAAGTTTTTGGCTCAAAACAATAACTAAACACATTTACCGTCAACAGGTAAGAAACAGCAGTGAAAAAAAATAGGCGAAAAAACTTCAAAAAATTTTAGTGGAACGCGTGGCGAGTGTGCACATGGTGATTTAGGCCGGCCTTGCGCACCTACAACACGTGAGAATTGATGAGTAACACTGCTGAGCCGTCAATTTTTCTGTCTCTCCCCCGCCCGCTCCACCAACAAAATTCAGGAAACTCCCATGAAAAATTGGGGAGGAAATGCAATGAAAACTGAATTAAAAGTTTGCGAGAGAACCGTAAAATAATTAAATACACCCGGCGGCTGCCATTGTAATTTGTAGGCAGCCGCGCTCGCGATGGTCTACCAGCTAAAAGTACTTTGCACTCGAGCGTTTTTTAGCATCAGAGAAACTAATTATTTACGTTCACTGTAATAAATTCGTTATAAAAAGGCTGCATTAATAATATTACGTATTTTTCTTTATAAATTGGTTGGTTTTTATACGGGGCATGAGAGTAAATAATCACGCTGGACACCACTGCATTCTATCTGTAATAGAATTAATCAATAGAGCACCATGTACTCTGCACTCTTAATTCTAACAGACGCGAAGCATTATCTGTGTATTGGTTCCAGCGCTGTCCACCGCCGCGCTGTAAAGACTGCATACCTAGATGCTCATTTACTCGCCAGTCACTAGGATGAGGATCTAGGCGTGCGCTTGTTATGCAACACAGCGTCGCTCGGCCGCGGCCGCACGTGATTATCTGAAAATCACTCTTGCTACCAAAATTTTCAACTAATTTTAATGGTTTTTTTTTTCTCAGCGGATTGTTTAAGCTTTTCTACGGATAAATAAGCATATACTGTAGCCAGTGCTAGTATTTTAAATAGACTAACATTACAATTAATATTGTATTTTATCAAAGTCACTTAAATAGTTATCACTGTTTTCGTTATTCCCAAGTTCGTTAAATCGGGGCTCTACTGTAGTTGTCATGACCCCTCAAGGTTTACAGGAATAGGATTGTAAGAACAGGTGACTTGCCAAGAAAAATTTAACACTAAGTGATATCAACAAAAGTGCTACTCACAATATTTTTTAGACTGTTTTTCTTACATTTTTGATGATAGACTAATTTTGTACAGTTCCCTAAAAGTAAAAAATTGGCTCAGTTGTAACAGCGTTTCTACTCTACATCAGATTTTCCAACCGTATTTTTGGAATGTTGTGAAAATGCATAACTTAAAATTTTATATTTTTGTAGTGGAAATATTTTCTATCGTCAATATTAACAATAGTTTTGCTTGGTGGATAAAGTGTCTGGAGCTTACACACTAGTTATGTAAAACTTTCCACAACTTAAAAAGTGTAGAAAGATATTTCGGTGATGTGGTTGTCTCACAGCCATATCTGCCAACTTTTTGAAGGACCCATCAGTAAAACTAAAATAGTGTAAACCATACACAGCATTTTTCATCGTACTTTGTAATGATATGTGTTGAACCTATCAGTAAAACATGCTTACCTAAAAAGTACCAAATACAGTAAAACCTTGTTAATTTGAACTTTTTTAATTCAAAATGTTATATAATTCAAAGCCATCATTCTGTCCCTAATGTAAGGATAAGATTTTACATGTTTTGGAAATTTGTTAGTTCTAAATATGGTTAATTTGTAATTTGAAGCCTTTTTCTGACCCAGACAGCAAACAAGTCCTAATAACTCAAAGCTATTTTGATAAACACTTTGGCACGTTTTGCAGGATATAAGCCTCAAGTAGCGCAGTGTGCTTTTGTACAGCCCTGGATTTGTTCTGTTATCGTGCCGACCTTGAGTCTTACTGTCTCCTTGTGCACGGTGCTAGAGTTCGAGCGTACGTGTGTTTGTGCATGCCTACATGTCTTGAAGAAACTTAACAAGGAGAGTAGAAGGTAGGAGCGGCACAGCGCATGCTAACTGGTGGTTATGCTGTGTCATATGACTGAAAGTGTCGAGAAGAGAAGGGGGCAGAAGCGATGGTACGGGAAAGGCAAAAATTGCGAGAGCTGAAAGAGAGAGGGGAAGATGGAGAAAGCAAAGGTAGAGGGGAAAAAAATAGTAAGGCTTGATGTGCGAGGGAAAGGAGGAAGCGAAGTAAAGCTGCAAAGAAAAAGGGCAAATGGTGATGCAGAACCGAAATGAAAACTAAGATTCAGTAAAAAAAAAAAAGTCATTGGTTGGGTCTTGACAGTAACAAAATCCTTCACAAAAACTATGTCTGGCAGTAATATGTAAAGTCGTGTGGCGTGTTGTTCTGCGTGTAGTATAGCAGTTATTGTTTCACATGTGTAACAGTGTAGTTACTTATTTTCTGAGTAAAAAAAAAAAAAAAAAGGAAATATATTGCCAACACCATAGGTGAAAAATGGGAAACAATAAGAGAAGTACTGTATTTACATGCACATTGGCCCCGCCATAAGTTTTGAAACTCAAATTTCGAAAAGCTAAAATATCGCACATAGGCACCCCTATGTGTATTTCATGAGAAATGAGAATGCTGATGTCTGGCAACCATTTTGTGTACCGTATTTGCCCACGTACCCCACGCATCTTTTCTCCCCCCCCCCCCCCCAAAATAAAATTGGATTACTAAAATGGGGGTGCGCTGTTTACATGGATAGTTAGTATTTGAAGTCCACGTGCTACGTACGTAGGTAACTGGTGTGTGCGGAGACTTAACAGCACGGTATGCTAGGCACGCAGCCGTTCAGGCGGAGGAATGCTGAGCTGGAGGCACGATCAATAACTAGTCACGTATTTAGGCGGCATTGCTCTCGGCGCGTAGCAGATGTGTTTTTGTATTGACTCGGTATGTTAGTATTTTGATAGTTCTTTGAGAAATCAAAATGTCAAAACGATGATTGCGTTCGTTTACAGTTGAGTGAGAAGCTAAAAGCAATCAAGGAAATAGAAAATTGCGCAGTACACCATAAATACATCACAGCGTTGTGTACTAGAGATTGTTGCAAAATGAAAAACAAGTTGCAGGATACCATAGCAACGTCAACCGTTCGTCGTGACTAAACATTTTGTTCTACTTAGGCTGGATAATACCGGTAATTTTATTTTGCTGCGCGTATTTACCGTATTTCCACGATTGTAAGCCTTACATTTTTTTACCAATTTTTAGACCTAAGAATTGGGGATACGGCCTACAAGCGAAGATTGCTCATTTTGTGGCTAATAAATTAAGTAAATATGATGATAACCAATAAAAAATCATTAAAGTTACAAACGTATAGTGAGCAGTTGATTTTCTCTGCATAAATAGTACAAATAATAAGTTTCACGTATTTTTCGACGCTACTAGAAGTCTGCCGCCATGTTAGACACGGAGAAGTGTAAACAAACACCATACCCAAAACAAAACAATTTATGTGCGTAACTGTTTACACATTTGGATTGACGGTAAAAGCTGTTTACCACCAAGCGAAGTGTGCCGCTGAAAAGTACTCCTTTCTGTGTGATAGTGCTGCCGCGGGGCATGTCAAAATACACGGGAGTATGATCTGCGCTGCCTATTTGTGATAGCAGATACGGAGTCTCTTGATGCTCGTGCAGCACGTATTGCTGGAAATTAAGAACTTTCTCCGCGCAGTCTGTCGGAAGTTTTTGACAAGTTGTTGTCCGTCTTCAAACAGATAGATTGTTGCGCCGCATGAACTTTGAAACCCACCGGCGACTACCTTTGAAGGTTGCCCTTGGAATGTCGCGATTGTGTGCAACTTCCCGTGCTTTCATATGGATCATATCATATGTAACACTGCAGCCATTGTTACGCAATTCCTGGACGTAAGTCAGCACATCTTTTTCTACTTCGGTAAACTTTCCCCCTTTAGGCCCCTTGAAACGTCTCCTAGAACAATTAGTATTTTTCAATTCATCTTTTTGTTTACGCCAACACCGTACCATTTTTTCATCTACTTCGATCTACGAATAATGTGTGCAAAGCTGCGGAGGACTGCTAGTAATATATAAAACTTGAACAACCCATAGAGCAATGTGCTACTACAGAAGGAGCAGTGCTCCTGTCGGCAGGAGCTGGTTTCAAATAACACGTCTCGTTTTTTTCTTATGAGTTTCCTATACGTATATCGTTGACTGGGAAACGTGACCACTACTGCTGGAGCAAGACAAAGCAACTGATGTCACTTGCAGCTACGCAGCATGGGTGGACCTGGCAACAGCGCGTGACCATGAAGCCCGTCAGTCGCTTGTGTCTGGTTCGGCTCACATCCTCAGCTGCTTGATAACGTGGCGTGGTTGGAGAGGGTGGGCGGCTGGCGGAGAGGAGCAGGTAGTGGCGAGCATAGACAAAGGCAGGTTTTTGAGTAAGCATCAATCCCAAACAAAAATCACGTCGCTATACAAAAAGCTATGGGATCGATATATATCGAATCTGAGTCGAAAACTCATATTACCCCTTTTTAACCAGTTCAGGGCTGAATTCGGAAAATGTATTTTAATTTCAAATGGTACTTGGGATATTTACAAAAGCACCAATTTAAAGCAAAGAGCTTTTCAATATCTCGATTGATTTGATAGATATGGAAGGATAATCGAAAACACATTTCACGTATTTTCACCCCTTTAAATAAAGAATTTCGAAACGTCCTTGAGTGCTGTAATAGATATTTGTAAAAGTAACCAATTAAAGTTAAAATCACGACGATAGCCAATTATGTTTCAAAGATATAGACGATTCATAAAAAAAACATTTTGCCCCTTTTTACTGCCTGCGGGTTGAATTTCAAAAAACCTAAAACTACTTTTTGGGTATTTACATAAGCAATATTTTTAAGTGAATATCAACTCTCTATCCCGTAGGGTTCGATAGATATCGATAGTTGATTGGAAACACATTTAAGGTCTTATCACCCCCTTAAATACTTCGAAAAATCCTTTATTTGGCTAATATGCATTTTTACGAGTGTCCTATTAAAGTAAAAATCACGATGATAGGCCGTCGGGGTTCAAGCTCTATCAACGTTTCTTTGGAAACACGTTTCACCCCTTTTCACACCCTTAGAGGTCGAATTTCGAAAAATCCCTTCTTAGTGCTCGCCTACGAACTGAGGGGAACCCCCACAAAAAATTTCACGGTTCTAGGTTCAGCGGTTTAGTCTGCAGTTTGATATATCAGTCAGTCAATCAGCTTTCATTTTTATATATACACAAGCTGTCCCGTTGTGGCTTTGCCCGCGTGTACTATAGAAAAGAGTAACTAACTTTTAGTTACGTGTTAATTGATGGTGATACTATATTCTATATTATACTATACTCACTGTTTATCTTTAAAACATAAAATACAAACAGATTTGTCCAGTCCACTGCGCTAAGCGTACTTTTTTTAATTCATCTTTATTTCTCTATAAAACAGCTGCCCGGCTGCGGCTTCCACCGCAAAACAGCTGCCCGGCATTTAACAGCTAGCGTACTCAATAACAGTGTAAAGAGAGCGCGCAATACGCTTGTATGATGTCATGTAATTCCTATTGCAAAGTCTTGCACGGGATACGAACCCGTAACCCCACCCCTCCCACACCCCAAACTTTATACAATACCTGAGTGAATGCTTACGGCCTCGATCACAGGAACATACCTACCTACATTGTTTAAACACCAATAGCAATAAAGCTCAAATTGACTCTACTATTTTTAGGGTTTTTTTTTTTTTTGCAATTATTTGAATTTTTCTCGCTGTAAAAACCATCTTTGAACTTCAACGAACATTTAAAAAAAAGAATTGGCCAAATTGGTCCAGGCGTTGTTGAGTTATGCGCTTACCAACACATTTTGCGATTCATTTTTATATTATAGATGGAGATTATTATGTATAAATTGAAATGTAATCGTGATTTTAGAATGTTAATATTTTCATAAGTTAAAATTTAAAAAATTAATAAACACTTTCTCATACCATTAGCCTAAGAGAAATTCATTCTGTAAATTTGTAAACACCACAAAAAACAACAGACGTAAGAATGTGAATTTTGCGAGTGTTTCCAGCTCTCGCCCTCAGTAACACGTTCCGTGCTTTACAATGCTAAAAAGCTGGAGTTTTCCATATTGTCCTTTACGATGTTCGGTAACACCACGTACTGTAAAACAGTTGAAACAGTGCTATGAAAATATGAAACGTGATGCGAAGAAAATCAACGCAAACGATAAAATTGAACGTTCCTAAACATGTGGTGGAACATATATACCGAAATGTGATGATACCACTGCGAAGGTTATTGCAGTGATTCAGGATCAAGTGACGCCACTTACAAATCCATATGATTGTGATGCTGAATATAATGGTAAGTTTCATATAAAATAGTCCCCTATCTGGCAACTGTATATTTGTCATTGGCGCTAAACACGTTATGGGGTGTGTTTGTGTGTGCGTGTAGGAGAGACCAGTACCATTATATATGATGGAGACAAACATCCAGGATTTGGAAGTTGTAGTCATGTATAATGAGGATGAGCCACCATCAGATGTAAGAACAAGTGATGTAGTACCTCAGGTAACAACACAAGTAACATTACTCGTATTGACTCACAAAAGTTAACACAGATGTAGGTAACCGAAAATGTATATAATGGTCCAATTGTACACAATGTTATTCAGTCATGTTTCCAGAGGCCCTTTGTAACGTGTGCAGCTCCATCCACAAGTGCAGTTCCTACTGCAAACCTGACGCCTGTGGCTTTGGTAACCAACAAAACACCAAACAGTAAGCGAAAGAGAGGACTGTTACACATTGATGAATTAGCAGCACAGAGCACAACACTGTGTGAACTAGAAAAGGAGTTGTTAATAAATAAGTACAGGAAAGAAGAACAACTGCTCTACATCAATATTATGAATGCCCTCCTCAAACAAAAACTTCTTAAAAAACAACTTGGGGACATGAGTCTGTGTCTTCATTGTCAAATTGTGCTACTAAATCACAACTGCAGCGATTGTTTTCGTGCATCAGTAAACAATAAAAATGTTTCTTTGCTCTTTATTATGTCTCTCATTTAATAAAATTAACACATCTTACAAGGTATCCAATAAGATTTTATAGAAAGTACAACTGTGATATTGCAAATATAGTTTTCTGTGATAACACAGGTTATGGGAATGTGTGAGGTCACCCTTTCATGACAAATGTCATGACTGTTACTTGTTGTGATAGGTACTATATTTAATGATGTGGTTATATTTTTACAAGAACTATTCACAAATGACGTCGATAACTAAATAACTTCTACAATAACCAAATGTGACATGGCAATGCAGTCAGAGTGGTATGTGTATAAACATGATACGTGTTTCTGCAGATGGTGAAACAAAATATTTGCACTGTCAACACTTATATTGTATTGTCAGCATTACTTAAGACGTGCAGTTTACTGCCAACGAACTACTACCGTTGGCAAAGCACACAACCTCTAAGGCCTACTACACAAAGCGGGTTTCTGCTACTGCAGTCCTCATTTCAACTGCTGTTTGATGTTCGCAATGTGCAATGTGGACAGGGATGTTATCATTTATAAGGCATAGTCTGACTCTCCTTTGTGCAAGATACTAATGTAGCAGTAAGTCTTCAGGTGGAACATCATCCTTCATCTGCACCGCTACATTATGCAACACAGCTGTTACAATTATTACACTCAATGCTTGTTTTATCTTACTCTTAAGTGTCATTTCCATAACCGGAAACCTTTGTTTCCACACTCCATACATTCGCTCTACAGTATTACTTGTTCATTTGTGTGCACTGTTGTATTGCAATTGTACTCTTGTTTGAAGGCGTAAAAACAGGGTTTGGTGGTATCCACGCTATGGATATTGAATGTCACCCAAAAGGTATCCTTCATTAATTCTCCCAGTCCCGAAGTCGGCTCTTAAGCTGCAATTGTTATAAATTGTACTGTCATGAACAGAACCTGGCCAACGGGTAACAATGTCTTGGATTAACATATTTGAATCACATACTGTTCGCACATTTATTGAAAAATAACCTTTTCTGTTTCTGTATACTTCACCTCTGTTATGTCCAGGTGACTATAAAATCCACCACAACATCCTGCATATTTTCTCGTTGAGGAAAATGAATGTATTGTGGTCGTAATGATGCAATAGCTGCAGACACTTTTTATTGTTCTACATACTGTTACTTTTGACACACCTGCATTATCAGCCATTACAAGTTCGAATGATCCACAAACATAATAATGCAATGTTAATAGGAATTGATGCATTGGTGACAGTGGGAATTTACGGTAATTGTGGTATACATAACCTATATTAAATGTCTTGAAGCACTCGCTGCTTTCGAAATTCGCCATCGTTCAATGAAGTTCCCTTCTGGTAGGTCCCTGAAATAATTTATTCTTGCTGTCACAATGATTTGTTGATGTTCTGCCACGTTTCTATAGTCTTCATTTAGTAACAAAGCTTGTAAAATGTAACCTCTAGCAGCCATTGTACTTCTAATAACAGCACGTTAACTTTTAACTACAAGAATTGGTGCTGTTAATTTAACAGTGGGTTTAACATTGTGTTGGTGGTTCGTGAAATCTTGCGACACCATTAACCTCGCTTAAGGGGCCCGCCTACTGGCCATGTGTTTGTGTGAGTGAGGCACGGCGCGAAGGGCGATGTTGACCAGCTCATCTGGTGTCGTATCGCCTCTACCGCAAGACGTTGAAACGGCGTGCAGTGCTATCGTAGAACACTCGCCTGACTGACACTTTCAGTGGTGACCCCATCTTTTTATTGGTGCAAAGTTTTAAGGGAAGTCCAACGCAAGACCCTATACTAGTTTCGCAGTCATTCGTCCACAATATTGTGAGGCACGGCAGTCTGAAAATGCAGTTTTCGGCCATGTTGAAGGGCTTAAAAATGCTGTTTGCGACACACGTGATGTGTTGAAAGTTGTATTCCGTCCTGGTCTGAAATGTTATTTCTTTTCGTACGAAACCCGCGTGAGCACACGTGTAATAGTTTGTTTATAAAACGTGTATTTCAAACACATTGCAACGCAGTTTGAGAGGCAGGCAGACGGGCGCCTTAATATCATGTTACCAGCATAACTACCGTCTGTGAAAACGGCCCTTAGTACCACATTCTCAAGATATTACGAAGGTTGGTCAAACATACAGTGACACACAAGAAATACATTTTGCATCATTTTATGTTGCAAATCACAGCATTTATGTTACTCAAATCACAAGTTATAGTAACTACAATAATAATGTTTAATTTTTTTAGTAAAAAATGCTTCGGTTAAGCCGCAACCAGTTAATCAGGAGTCGACTGTATATCATATAACAGGGTTCCACTGTTTATATGTATGTATATAACATTTCTGAAGGGAAACAGTTTTAAGGACACACACACAGTGAACCCTCAATGTCCCGGACTTCGGATAACTCCGACAGAATTTCAAAAAACTGAATTAATTTTTATTACATTTTTTTTTGGTCAAAAAACAAAAGAAAATTGTGTCTGCCTCATTTAAATCCATCACGTTTTATTTTAAAACAGTATTAAGCTCTAAACACAGTTGCTCATCGCTACTTAGCCTTTAATAATCTCACCGTAAAATATCTGGCAAGTGGTTAGATGTTGCTAGCAAGGCGCGCAAGTGGAGATGCAACTCAGCAGGCGGACCTCCCTTCTTTATCTTTCCTCACTCTTCACTGCGCAAGCCATACATGTACGTGCGTCATAAATAAACATTTCAGTATGAGTCTGGTGAATTGGACGGTAACTATAGGTCACAGTAACACCTAAAGGGAAATTTATTTTGTCCTGGTATGTGCGATAAATTCAAGATTGCAAAACAATTTGTTCCGGACATTAATAAAAAAAATTAAAAGCCATTGGTTTGCACTGCAATGTAGGCAAGGTGGTGAGAGGGTGTTACGGCCCTTTAACGACGTCTTACAAGCCTGAGGGTGAAGTGAGGTGAAAGAACAACACAACATCCATGCCCAAGCAAGGATTCGAACCCAGGGCCTATCACACCGTAAACTGGTGCCTAACCCACTACGCTAGCGGTCGGCGCGATGTCGAAAAAAAACAAGACTTAATATATTATAAAAAGGGGGTGGGGGCAGAAAGGGGCTTTTGCCCCAGGCCGCACATTCTAGAGGGCCTCGCTTTTGAACAAGTTAAATGAATGGGCTTTTATTGAGTTCCCATTAACGTTGATGGTATCTGTGAAATTTATTTTAAGTGTAAAGACATCACTGACCCATGACGACGCAGCCAAGGTAAGATAGTATGGAGGGAGGCCTGCAAGCACACATTATCACTTCAACCATGGCCGTAGACTTCAACTAAACAAAAAAAAAGCAGGAAAGGTAGACTGAGATTTACGTTGCTCCTGGCCTCGTATTCTAACAAAGAGGCTCTGAAAAAAAAAAAAAAAAACAATTTCTCGTAGGAACCGTTTGGCATGGTTGAATTATACATATCTGGAGAAGACCGTACACAAATAGTACATCAGTACAAGAGAGATTGTGGTGTGATGTGTAGAACTGCAAGCCGCAACTGACAAACCGACTATCTCATTTCTGTTACAGTAAGACACTTGTCTGATACGTAACAATTCATGGTCTTAAATGCATTGTTTTAATATTTTTTGTGCTTTACTTCTGGTTGTTTTTACTCCCATTTAACTCAGTTGAACATGTTTAGAATTGTATTGCTTTTTAGTGTGACAACTTGTGTAAGAATAAAGCTGTAAATTACAGTACGTGTTTTATGATTCAGTTTATATGCATAAAATGAAATTTTAAAAATCCGTAGTGTTAAAATGAGTTCACATATTTCTGTACAGTGATCCAAAAGGATTGTTAATTACAGTACCGTATCTGCTCTCGTAGAAGAGAAAATTATTTTTGTGTCTTCAGAAATCTGTAGGAGGTGAGCGTAATTATCAGGCTAGCAGCTGGCTGAAGACACTGCGACATGCTGATGTTAAGCAATTTTTCACGTAAACATCTCGTGAGTTGCGTGTGGTCATGTGCGGTGTTTGTATTACTGTTGAGACTATACCGGTTGACCTTGACTACTTCCGCTCGCGGTCTTCCTCCCTAGCTTATCTCCAAAAAATATATCTCTCGCACACACATGCATGTACATAGACTATCGCCAGCCAGACGAGAGAAGGGGGTGAGAACTTTTATGTGGTAGAAGGGTGCCTTGGTGCTAGCTTCTAGCACGATAAAAAAAGATCAGCCAGAAGTAGCAGAAAAAATAAATAAAATAGAATCTGCCTGCCCAGACTGTTTTGACATTCTTTTATAGTTTTCCGTGTTACAGGGATAATTTCCCACTATCCTCTCCTGTAAATTGATACGTACAAAGCAGTATATATTGCCACCTCTTTTGCTTGTAGAAATGATATACTGATTTCCTCACGTTTCTTGTGATTAATGACTGATTACCCCTCCTCCCCGGACGTCCCTCGATAACACGGATAAATCGTAACTCGGACAGCTTCTCCCCCCTTTTAGTCAGAGTTATCGAGAGTTCACTGTGTGTATGTGTACATATATACATATATATATAACCTTCACTTGAAGCTTCACAACATTGGGGAGTTTTGGTGATATAAGGTTTCAGAGAAACGTTACTGGTGCCTAACCTCGAGGCTAATCTTATGAGATGGTGTGAGGTATGGGCTGATGCCATCAAGGAAAGTCAGTGGAGTACTGGACTGCATAATCCATTTTTACTCCTTAGAACGACTTCATCCAAATGTCACTAATTTGATCAGTCTTGCAGTTCTTAAGTGTCATAATTGCACGTTTGCACAGCCTTATATGGAATTCGAGCCTCGAACAATAGACAGCAGCTAAAAACATGTATTTCTGACCATACTTGCTTTCTGATTGTCTGCCTTGAAAGGTTGGTTTAACCTAAGTTTTACTCCTGGTAATTGAGTTACTTTTTCAGTAACTAATAAACAAAATACATACAGATGGTTTTATTTTCTAAGTGATTATGTAAGCATCATTCTGAAGCAAACAATACCACGATATCTCAACTGGTTAAATATCATGGGCTAATCAAAATCAAATTTTATGCCTTTTCCTTCTTTAAGGTTTGGGGAAAAAAACGTAGTTTCACACATCTGACCAATTTAAAATTTTCACATTGGATGTACGGAAACTGCAGAGCAATAAGAGCCAGAATGCCATGATCAACGAGAAGCATGTTGCCATATTCACAGCATGCTAAACTGGCGAGCAAGGTTTTCATTCTAGTCATTTTCGTATGAGGTTTTAAGCGGTGATCCTAAAATTTTATTTTTATACAGTATGAAGTAAAGACAAATGTGTGCATGTCATGTTGCACTTAACATATTCAGGTGGTATTTTCGGAGATACAGTAGTCGAAATAAAAGCTGCTTTTAGCTATTTTGAGAGGCCTGAAACTCATGTTTCTGACAAACTTTCTCAGTTTGTAAAGTTATAGAAGCGTATCAAGTGTAACGTAAGTACAGCGGTTTTGCGTAAAAAAGTACATGCTTGACATGCTGCAACACTGTCTGTGCACCAGACAAGGACTTCTCTTAGTAAGCAAATATCAGGTTGCAATGTGGAAATACAGTGGTATCAATGTATATTGATTACAACTTAAAACCAGATTTCATTATATAAGTCTTGTAAGCATTTTGGGTACGTATATAGTTACGTAAGAATCATTCTGTATCAAAGAGCAGTTTTAATACCTCGACTGGTAGGTGTGTGTGTATGTGCACGTGTGCACATACATGTGCGTATGTTCATACAGATAGCACCACATACAAAGAGAGACAGGAAAAATAAAAAAAATATAATGCCTTTTCACCTCCTAAAAAATCTTTAAATATCTGTTTAGAAATTTGTATAAGTATCCATTTGGAGTGAAAATCATGATAGCCCACTGTATTCAATAAATAAACAGTGAGGGCGTGTTGTGTGATGGTGCGTTCTCATTCTAATTCATGAAACCGTATTTCCCACCTTTATCATCTGTTAGGAGTCTAACTTTCTAAAAAATTTTGATTAATTTTGAAGCGAAAAACAAATCATATCTCAAAAGGTTCTATAGATTTAATTAATAATACTTTTCAAACCTTTTCAACCTCTTAGAGATTGAATTTCAAAAAATCCTCAAATTAACTTAAGTATGTGAATTTTTGTGAGTACCACATTGAAGTGAAAATAAAGACTAAAGCCCATCCGGTTCAATATATATTGACAATTCATCTGAAACAAATTTCACCCCTTTTGGGATAAATTTCTAACAATCCCTTCTTAGTGCTCGCCAACCAGAAAGGAACGCATACAAAAAATTTCATAAAACCTCCATTACTGAATAATTCCATTTAATGAAATTCTATCCAACAAAGTAAAGATTTGATTCCGCCAAACCCCCATAAAAACAATACATTTTTTACATCGGAATATATTTTGTTCAAAACTCTAAAATTCTATTTACAACGATAAGGCAGTAGAGCCAGATGGAATAGGAAATGGTGCACTCAAGTTTGAGGGAAGGAGTTGGTCAGATATCCTGAGGTGTTGTTTGGTAGGTCGCTGGAGGAGGATAGGTTACCACAAGAATGGGAAGGAGGTGTTAGTCGTTCCAGTGTATAATCAGGGTGAGGATAGAGGGAAGGCAGGTAATTACAGGCCAGTGAGTCTCGCATTGAATACAAGGAAGGTGATTGAGAGACTAATGGTACAGTATGTGGTAAATGTTATGAACAGGAAAAAAAAATACAGGAATACCAACAGGGATTTAGAAAGGGATACTCATGTGAGACTCAGTTGGCAGGTTTGTTGGAGGATCTGGTTCAGGCTTTGATGAGGGGGAAACAGGTGGATGCCTGCTTCATAGACTTCAAGGCCTTTGACAAAGTTCCCATGGAATCTTCATGAGAAGAGTGGTAGGACTGCTGGATGACAAGCGGGTGGTTGACTGGATTGAGAATTTTCTCAGAGGAAGAAGTCAGAGAGTGAAAGTGGGGGACGCAATGTCCGAAGATGGGGGGCTGCATCGGGAATGCCGCAGAGAAGTGTATTGGAGTCCTTGTTATTCACTATATTGCTGAATAACATGGGATTCAGGATTGCATGTAAAATAAGACTGTTTGCAGATAACTGTGTACTGTATACAGAGGTGAGCATTGGAATCAACTTGCAGGAAGAATTTGATAGGTACTGGTCTTGGACGGAGGAGAACAGAATGAAGATTAATGTACATAAAACGAAGTTGGTGAAGTTTACTATAAAGAGAGTGGTGAGTAGAGAGGTACACAAATGGAGGTATACAGGAACAGAATGGAAGTATCTAGGGGTTGTGTTACAGCATGATCTAAGGTGGACAGAGTGGTTAAGAAGGGAAGAAGAGCTTTAGGACTGCTGGGGAGGGTGTTGAAGGGAGTTAGTGGTAAAGTGAAGGGAAAGGCATATTGCACGATGGTTTGTTTAGTATTTATGCTGCTGCGGAGTGGGATCCGTACGTGGAGGTGGCAGTGCAAGAGCTAGAGAAGGGCAGTGAGATAGTGATGTAGGTGATGAATAAATGGAGAAGGCCGGGTTAGGCTGGTGAGGAAAGGAACTTTAGGCCTAGCGTGATAAGAATTGGGATGCAAACCATTGAGGGACATGAAGAGACTGGAAAGACTGGTCAGGTTGTACTGTATAAGGTGATGAACGGGGAGGTGGGATGGGGCAGTTCAGCCTGCGAACTAAGGGAACTTTTAAGGGAAAAGGAAACAACGGTGAGAAGATTTGGAGAGAGTGGAGGAGAACGGAGCAGAATAGACAGTTAGTGCTAGTGAGGAAGTGTAATGCATTACGGGAGGAGTTGCGGTGACTGTGAGGGGAGGTTGGAAGGTTTAGGAGGGGACTGGAGGATTGTGGGGAATGGTGAGAAGTCTGCTCACCACCAGGCGTTAGTCCAGTTGCGAGTGTAAAAACTTATTATCTGTGGTATAGGACCATGTTTATTTTTTAGGTTTTCCATTGCTGAACTATCGATGGTCGTTTAGAAGTCAGATATTTTAAACGTGATAAGTCATGACTAACATGAATGCATTTCCACAAACATGTGGTGACAGATAATAAAAAAAGTTAAAAAATTTTTTTAAGAAGTTGTTGATCAAGGTGATAAAAAGTGTAATATTTCTGACGGGGTGAATCTATAGAATCACTACTGATTGTATACCGGCCAAACTATTGATTTTAAAGGCACAGTTTATTAATAAAAAGTGTTTCTAGACATTAGACAAAGTTGTATGTAAAGGAAAAAAATGTATTTTAGTACAAAATTTCCAATTTTTTGTTAGGTTATGTTACCTTAGTGTGAGGCGGTCCACCCACAGCTTAGGCCTTAATTATTTCCTGTTTATATTTGTTTTATTTATTTCGTTATGTTTGATTAATTGAATATGCTATTATCAATTTAATTATTTCAGGTATTGTTTGGCCTGTTATCTGTATCAGTATTGAAAGTGTTCTATGTATTTTATATTTAATTTGGTTTATTTATGCTGAGCTACTTTGTATTTTAATTTTGTATCATTTGCAGCAGTTTATTTTTCTGAACTATTTTTATAATTTAACTCCAAACTGGGTGTGCCTACCTAGTTCCTGGAATAGCTAAATTTAGATTTTTACAGTTTTCTACTACTCTTACTTTTCACTGGAGCGCACGTGTGCGGCCGCTCGTCAAGTGTGCAAGAGAGAGTGATAAGTTTTGCGCAGGCCGGAATGGGCCAATGATAAGACATGCCATTTAAATTTATTAAAGTTTATGTTGTAATTTAAAATGTAATTATGGTTTTCAGAGCAATATTTTTCACTTCAGAGATTGTTTAAAGTACAAAGATTGTAATTTGTCATTATATGTTATGTAGTTTTAGTTTTCCGATGCGTTTTTACCTTGGTGCGCTGGGTGGCCGCTGGAGGCGTTGCGGGGGTCAGCCATAATTAATTGTTTGGTCGCGGAGGAAGATGGTTGTGTTTAATGGTGCGTGGGCTGTCTGGGAGCGAGGTGGCGAAGCAGCCGTGAGAACTTCCAGATGTTTTACTTTTTTTTTTTTTTTTTTTTTTTTTTTGTCGCCGAGCTGAAGGCGCATGCTTTTGACGAGGATGGTGTAAGTCTAAAAGTGTTGTATGATCTTTGAAAGATTTTTGCAATGAGGATGTATGACAAGATAAATATTCCTACTCATCTCGTCTAAAAGTGTTGTGGCGTGTTTGGTACTTCTGGACCTGTGTTTAAATTTCTCTAAAGGTTTCTTTGATCAGAGATGTCCTCTCCCGGAAGCGTCAGGTTTTGAGGATCAATTTTAGGTTAACAGCATTGCTGTCCAAACTATCTGTTTCACTATGTAGAGATCAACTGACCACTATACGAACACAACTGTCCACTAGTAAGCAAGTTTATTAAGTCACAGCCGATGCATTACATTTTCTAGTGCCATGACCAGGATTTGTTGTGAAGTCACGTTCAGTCCCCATTACATTTATGGTGCAGTCACCAGGATTGTTGGTTGACGGTGATGTAGGCATCATCCCGCCACATTACATTTCTGGTGCCGTGACCAGGATCGGGACGAATATGAGTAGTGCCGGAACTTAGGGAAGCGGCAATAACAACATGGGAAGCACCATGCAGCACAGCAACATTCCAGCGGTAACAGCAGCGGCAGAGATCATTGTATTGCATTTTAATGTGCTACATGTTGGGAGGCGGCATGACCAGGTAGCAGGCAATTGCAGTGTGTAAAGGTATGTTTCCAGCAGTGTTTCTTCTGATGTTTCCAAAATTATCCTACTCAGTGAAGATGTTTTCAAAATTTGAAAAAAAGAAAAAAAAGAGTGTTTTGTTCCGAATGCAACGTGGTTTTTAAATTTACTGTGTATTCGTGTGTTTGGTTTTTGCAACAAAGAAGCGTAGGTGATTGTTGTGAAGCTGGCCTAGGTCTATGAACAGCCTGTTGGTATTTTAAATTTGTCTTAGCAAGGGTAAGTATGGCTAATCAAGATTTAGCTGCAATAATCAGAGGCCTAATTGAGGCACAGACTAAGACTTTGGTTGGTGCGGTTGAAGGGTTAAGTGCAAAAGTTGTAGCTTTTGAACAGTTAGAATTGGTTCTATTGACTTTTTTTAATGATTCATCTGCAGTAAAAGACTTAGGCCTAAAAGTTGAGACAGTACTAGATGTAAAGAATATTCAGGAGGGTAAATTTGATGGTGAGGTAGATGATGTATTTGGGGAGACTGTTGATAATTCAAGTGTTGCTGAGATTGTTCAAAATTTATTCTGATGAAGGTGAAACCAATCAAGCCATTGAATTTGAGGGTGATTTCTTGTTGAGCGAAGGCTTTGTTAGTAGGCCTAAATGTGCGCACTGTGTGATTTGTGCTTGGGAAGTGAGAAAAGCATGTGAGTTGGAAAGGGCTTTTTGTTGGACAGGTGAACAAGCACTTGTTGAGCCACAATTCAGCAGGGAATGTGAACAGTGGAGGGTGCAAGTGTGGCACTGAGGTGCAGTTAAGTTCAAAGGTGTAGATGAGCAGGAAGGTGAAAGTGATTGCTGGACAGCTGACAAGAGGAAGGTGGAGAAGCTGTGTGTGGTGAGTGTCACAAGTAAATAGGGAGGGGGGGGTGCAGGGGTTAAGTAAAAATTAAAAGGTAACAACAAGACTGCAAGAGAATATCAAAACTCAAGGGTTTGTTTTGTGCTCAAGGGTAATTATATGTAGTTTTGTGTTTTGGAACATTTGTGTATTTTATTGTTTTTTTTTTATATTGTGTAACAATGGAACAACTTACCTGGCTGTCGAGAAACAGTTACTGCATGCATGCCACAACTTTATTGATGTTTTTACTGCCTATCAATACCACAGTTTTCTGTACAACACACATACACACTTGGTCAAGTAGTGTATTTTTGCTAAGATGTAATAGTTTTGTTTTGATCTTGTTTTGTCACTCTTGGGTTGTGGTTGCCAGGCAAGGCCACAACAGAGTTGTAAGTTTTTTTTTTGATAACACACAGTAATATTTGGAAAGTATTTTAAATGATACTCAGTACATTATGTTGTGAGTTTTAGCCACCTGTTATGCAGTATGATAGTCAGCCACTTTGAAACCTTGAAATTCGAAGTCAACATCAATGTCGTACAGGAGTATCTTCCACCCATTTTTCAAAGTTGTGGATTTCACTGCCTTCCAAGCTGCAGCAAAGTGGAAAATGGCAGATTTTAGATTGTAGTTGCGTAGGTTCTGCAGTGTGTGTTCACCTCGCTTATCATTCTCATCACATTCTTCCTCTAATGCCACCAACACTTCCTCCAAAAATCTTTTTCGGTACAGCCTCTTGGTAGCAAGAATAATTCCTCGATCTAATGGTTGAAGAATTGAAGTGGTGTTTTTGGGTAGAAACATATATGTGTATTTGCCATCTTCTGCAGACAAAATTGCTTCTAATGGATGAGCGGGTGCATGGTCTATTATCAGGAGAACCTTGACATTTTCAGCACTTCCGTCTGATATCTTCGTGATTCTGGGATGAAATGTTAAAAAAACCAATCTTTAAAAATGTTTCCTGTAAACAAGGCCTTTTTGGAACTGTAATAAATTACAGGAAGCTCATTTATACAGTCTTTTAGAACTCGTGGTTGTCTTGACCTACCAACAACGACCAGAGTTAAACGATGTGACCCATCTGCATTTTAACATACGAGAGGGGAAATCCTTTCCTTGCTTATTTTCCGTCCAGGAGTTGAAGTCTCGTGTTTAAATGCCTGGGTATTCTCTGGCAGTGATTTCCAATAAAGACCTGTCTCATCTGCATTGTACATCTGAGACAAAAGTAAGTCCTCACTGTCAATCATGTTTTTTAACTTTTTTCGGAAAGTTTCAATTTCTTCTGTAGGAGCACTTAATGCTTCCCCTTGTGTTTGTTTGTTAGTTATTCCATGGAGATTACGGAAGCGCCAGAGCCATCCGTCACTAGCTTTAAAGTCTTGTCATTTTCATGTGTTGCGCTAGTTTTTCTGCAGCAGATTTTATCTCTAAACCTCGCACATTGACAACACACGAGCTTTCTTGAACATACCACTTAAATACTGCCTCATCGTGCGAAGGTGCAGTAGCCGGTTTCATGTGTTTCCTGGGTCCAACAGTACCACTTTCTTTTTTACCTTATGGTTCAACATCAACACAAAACTTTGCTACGGAAACACCGGCCTCTAACTTTTCTACGAGTTCAATTTTTTTTTTTTTTTTTTTGCTTAATGTCAAAAGTCACTCTCGTTCTTTTCTGTCCTGTTGCAGATGCCATTTCATTAAAGAAAAACACAATCTTTAACACGCATGCACAGCAACTGCGTAAAAAATTCAAGTAGACACGACAGTCGTTCTTGCGCAGACACGTCAAAACACTGATGAGCGACTAGTTCTGACCTACCGTCTTGCGCGGCTATCCGTGCTGGTGCCGGAAATCACTCAACAAAACACAATAACCAGGTAGGGCTTGTGCTGTTAACCTTAAAGTTTCGTAAAAAATGCATGTAGACAATCATTCTTGCCCGGACATGGCACATACCCCGATGCGCGACTAAAAATGGCTCTGCTTACCGCCTTACGTAGCTATCCGTGCACACGCCTGATGTCAGTCACCAAAGCACAATAACCAGCTAGGTCTTGTGCTGCATGTGACAAGTAGATCCGACGGCAGAATAATTTTGTATCGCCAGATTTTGTCCGTTAAATACGAAGTCCGCTGAATGGAGGTCCGATAAAACGAGGGTTTACTGTACTATTAGTTTGTGGTTGTTATGTGTGTATTGCTGTTTCCTCACAGCGCGGTAACAGGTTTAAAGGAGAAAAAAGGAAACTGGGGATGTGCACCCAGTCACTTAATGTACTAACTTTAATTTGGGGAATTAATGGAAATTTGTTGTTTTCTGTTTAATGCTATTTAAGAAGTTTGGATGTGGATCTTGGTTTAATCTGTAACAGCTTATCACAATTGAACGAGAGGGAATCGTCGGGGTATGCATTCCGCAACTGTGATTTTTACTGCCTGTTAACTCACTTTTCGAAACAACACACTTGTACATTTTTAACACTTTGTTAATTTTGTTTTGCAGCTTGGATTTTATTTTTACTCATTTGTTGTGGATGCTGGCAGGGCCACAACAGAGTATTAAAGCATTGTGCACACAGAGTAACATTTGATATGACACTAAGTACATTGTGAGAGTTTCTGTTCCAGTGGAAGGTATTATAATAACTACGTGTATGAACTGGAAAATGTTCCGAAACAATTTAAGATTCTATTTAACCTTCATGAGACAATGATAAAGGTAAGAGATATATGCGATATTTCATGGGTATCAAGAATAATGCCGCCATTACGATCAAAATAATACATTACATTTTAGGGTTTTTTTCTGTTTTCTTTTTCCTATAACACTTTAAACTGCCAGTGTAATTTTAATTTTAATGTTATGTGGGGTTGCAGGAGTGATTTTGAGCTGAGCACGCGCGGCCGAGCAAAGACGGCCGAGAAAGCGATGCTGTGTTGCATAACAAACGCGCGCCTAGATCCTCATCCTGGCGGCTGGCGAGTGAACGAGCATTTAGATACCCAGTCCACACAGCACAGCAGCGGACGGCACAGGTACTAATTCACAGATAGTGCTTCGCCTCTCCGCCAGAATGCACTGCCATGCAGCGTGCTTTATCTGTTAATTCTTTTGCCGATAGATTGCAGTGGTATCCAGCGTAATTATTTTCTGTCACGTCCCGTGATAAAACTAGCATATCTGTAAAAAGAAATACGTTATGATATCGTTTATGTAGAATTTTTGCAACAAATTTATTAACGTACCTAATATGTTTTACCAATGCTAAAAATTCTTGAGTGCAAAGTATTTTCAGCAAGTAGCAACCAGTTTACTTCACGAGCATGGCGGCCTGTACGTTACAATTGCCACCGCTGCGTGTATTTATTTATTTTACCGTTATCTCGCGAACTTTTACTTCCGTTGTCATTGTTTTTTATTTACAGAAATTTCTTAAATTTTCTTGGAGGAGCGGGATAGAGACGGAAAGAAAAACTCGGCGGTGTTTATTACTTTATTATCACTTCTCACGTGTTGAAGAGCACGAGCAGGCAGCCTAACTCACCGGGCGCACGCTCGAAGAGTGTTACACGGTCAGCTTTAAGTTTTTTTTCTTTTACGGCCGCGGCATGCTATCATTGTGGATTATCATACTTTCTTAAAGTTACCACCATTTCCGACGAAACATGACCACTTTTTTTTCGGGGGGGGGGGGGGAGGCGGTAAAAAATACAAAGTTGGATTTTAAAAAAACATTGATTTAGAGTAAACATTTTCGGGTCTCGGGGCATTTCGTTAAATCGGAGTTCTACCGTATATAGGTCCAGCGGTTTGGCCTGTGGCATAATATAACAGTCGGACAATCAGTGAACTCTTTTATTAATGGAGATAAATTTTGTTTAATCTGGCTGTTTAGTGACCATTACCAGAATTAAAGGAAAACAAATTTGTTGCAACTATTCTCCCATGACAAAAAAATTCGTTTGCACGCAAAATACATCAGAAAATAAAACTTAATGAATATAACCATAGACCTTATTACAATTTATGTCAGGTATTCTTAAAGACAGCCTGATAGCAAGTGTGACTAGTGTCTGGAGGTGTACGAACTTAGCACATGTCCTCGTGAAGATTTGGTGGAATGTTAATTTTTGGCAGTCTATAGCAGCATAACAAACATTGGCTCTTATTATTTCTATATACAAAGTCTTGAGTCATCTGCTGTACGCTGCACACACAAACAATTCACATCAAAGCATCTTGACAGGTAAACCCAGTCTGTCTCTACCATGTCACATGAGTCCTGTATTCCCAGGGCTACCGTAGGTCGCCACAGACTTTCCCCTGCTTCCTACGAGTCCTTCCTCATCCTGAGGTGGAAGCAGCATCCGCTTCGGCCTCATGACGCCGCTGACATCCACCAATGATACGTCAAGGTCGCGGAATGCATTCAGTAGGAGGATGGCCACTATTACGGTCAGAAAGCCACACAGGCTGCCGAGGAGGTCTTGCGCCGAGAGGCTAGTCCACTCGCGAAACAGCACAGCAGATGCAATGATCACCAGCGTCGTAAAGAACACATAGTACACAGGAGTGACAATCCCTGTGTTAAACACATCCAGTGCCTTGTTCAGGTAGTTCATCTGCAAAGTGATGCACACTATGGCAGTGATAAGCAGTGTCCAAGTCAGCCAGTTCCCAAGTTCGTTGGACTTCTTGGAGATAGTGTCCTTGAGAGCAAGACCAAGACCTTTGCAAGACATCACAGTCAAAGAGCCCACCAAGGAGCAGAGTGTCACATACACTGCCACGTGTCTGTGACCATAGCGTGGGCCGACGTAAAATGCTATAACTACCGAGACAACTATTACCAGAACAACGTAAGACTCGAAACCTGCAAAGAAAAAAAAACTTAATACACAGTACACAAAATTACTGATGAATCATAACCACATTTCTACAAAAAAAATTAACTTATGATGCTAAAGATTAAAATGAAAGAAATATCAGATGTAACTAAGAAGTAATGTATGATTTTATTTATTTTTAACAAAATACAATGATTACATCACGTGTAAAACTACTCAACATGTTTAAAAAAAAAAAGAAAAAACAACACACACTATAACCCTAATCCTAAGACCACAAATCCCACAACTACACCAATTTTACAAAATATTTTCGGGAGCGCCAAAAACATTAAAAACATGTTTGCCCACACACAGCAAAACAATACTATAGAGACTGTGTGCCCCCTAGTATCAAATTAAAGGCCAAAATAAAACATTTATACACTAACTGTACATACAGTCAGACATGTCTAGTATATATAGGTACTATTTTCAAATTATTTTATTTTAAATAATTAACTTTGAAAATCTTTATTATTCATTTCGATTACTGTATTAGTATTACTAAAATCAGAGTAACAGCTCATTCTACATTTATCGAGTCACTGATTGAAATGACAGTGTAATTAATTTTTTTTGCACTAGTGATTCATCTACAGTATTTACTCTAATATAAGGCCCCTTTTTTTTATTCCAAATTTTACATCTCGGGTCTGTGAAAAATTAAATAAAAAAAAAATTAACACGCCTTTTGAATTGCTGGCTCATTTTCTCAGGCATATGCTATTCTTTGTGCCCTTTCATACAGGAGCTTACTTTACGCTCAGATTTATTGTCCACAGGCTTTCAAAAGGAGCTGTAAAAGCCACCTAAATCTCTCCACTCTTTATACGTCTTTGTACGTAGATTTCAAGTAAACATTGTGCAGGATTAGAATGTTGCGGACCGGTGTGACATTCTTCTCTTTTTCCCTCTCCGCCACTCGCCATGTCGCGCACTGTAATATGAGTCACTTTCGCTTCTTTTATTCTTTAAAAAAGTGAGTAGAATGAGTTGTTTTTTATTTGCAAGCATGCAAAGATTAAGTTGATACTGGTTACACGAATAGCAAGAGCGACTTGTGTAGATTGTTGGCTGTCTATCTGCAGTTTTTTGCAGAGATTTGATGGACAAGAAAGAAAAATGAAACTTGTCAGCGAGTTTCAAAAGGAAGGTTATACTCCATGCTCAGCAATATGGGAATCATACTGCTGAATGTTAATTCGACATCAGCGGAACCTGTAGATGGTGGAGACAACAGCACGATGGTATTTTTAAGTGCACCGCATCTAGGCAAAAGTTTTCAGGGCCACAACATGTCAACATGAGGAACTTGAAAATGAATTGTTAGCATACATTTTAGAGCATCGCAACAAATATAATTACAACAGAAACGATACAGCGGAAAAAGGTTCTCAACTGACACGTAACAAAAGGAATACAGCGCACACAGTTCAAAGCGAGCGAGGATGGGTTACACGCTTCATGCAGATTCAAGGGCTGTCACTGCGCTGTAAAACCAGAAGCTGCCTGCAGATTTTGAGAAGAAGCTGTCCGACTACCTGAAGTATTTAATACAAGTGAGAAAATGTATGGATTATTTACTGGGACAAATCGGCAATGCAGACGAAACCCCAATTTACTTAGATGTGCCATGTGCATGTACGGTAGAGAAGAAAGTGGTATGTAAAATTACTGTTCGTACAACGGGATACGAAAAACAATGCTTGCAGTGACCACAAATGGCCGGAAACTACCACCATATTCAATATTTAAACGGAAAACTCTTCCAAAACACTGAAAAATTCCTAAAGATGTTTCCAAAAACGAAAAAATTTCCAAATAAGAATTCAAGCACAAGGTTGGATTACGAATGAACTTATAGTGCACTGCACAAAATGTGTGTGGTTACGTCGGTCTGAAGCATTGTTAACAAAAAACCTCCCTTCCATCCTTGCACTTGAGGCATTTCGCGGTCATTTGACTGATGATGTACGGGAAACATTGAAACTAAACAGAACTGAACTCATCATAATTCCAGGAGGAAAGACCTCAGTGTTAAAGCCGCTGGACGTTTCAATAAATAAGCAGTTCAAGAAACGTTGCAAAGCAGTACAAAGAGTGGCTTGAAGAAAACCAACATTCAGCCACACCAACAGGGAAAAATCCACTGTTGCTGGATGGGTCACCGTTGCTTGGAAATTTGTCGCTGAGAATACTGTTTGTAAATCATTCAAGAAGTGTTGTCTGAATAATGCGTTGGATGGTTCCAAGGATTTATGAGCTGTGGGAAGAAAGTGACGGAGACGATCTAGATTACTGCACGAGTTCTGAATCAGATTCATCAGTCGACAGTACAAGTGAAAATGACAGTGAGCAAACCAGCGTAACAATATGTGATTGATTACTGTTCAAGTCTAAATGTTTAAGAATAACTCACCACAAGTAGTTATAAAGGACCTAGGGGGGAGGTTTTTGTGTGTGTGTGTGTGTGTGTGTGTGTGTGTGTGTGTGTGTGTGTGTGTGTGTGTGTGTGCGTGCGTGCGTGTGTGTATACTTTATATATGAACCTTTGCTAAATATAAAATTTGTTTAGTGTGTATACTGTTAAATTTGTTAAAAATTGTCTAAAAATAATTGTACTTAACATTCGTCCAGTCTGTTGTTGTTTTGATAGCACGTGCTTATAGCTGGCTGCCCACAGCCTGAAGCAATATTTGCAAGTCAGAACACATCCCCTGTCCGCCCTGTATACTGATAACGTAGTGTCAACAGTGGTGTTTTGTTATCTTTTCTCCATTCACTCTAACCTGAGTTTTAAAGTAAACTAATAAATCATTACACTGCACTAGCTCCTAATTGGCTCAATTTGTGCAGCATGCCAACGTACATACTATTTCCAATAGACAAAACTGTGCGCACAGTTGGTATCATAGAAAACAACAATGCGCTGTATATTAAAACAATATTGCGTGAAAATTTTGTACATGTTATTGACATACGAAAACAAAAAGTGCATAAAAACTTGAAAAAAATAATGATTTCATGTACAATTACAGTATATTTCAAAATTCAATTGTACCGGTAATTATCAAGCCATGACTAACAATCGTATTAAAATATTCTGGTACTGAAGTATTGAAAATTTGGTACTCTGTGCAGAAAAAAAAGGCGTCAAAAAAATTAGTGATTTAACTTACTGTAAAGTCCTGTTGGATTATTTTTTACTTTGTTTTGAAAAAAAATTACATTTGGTAAATCACCAAACAATCTGCTGATATCATGTCACACATTTGTTTTGTTTTATGAAGAATGTTTTGAGATTTTAAGTTGTGCCTTATAAACATCACCACAGTGTGTTTAGTAATGAAGACATGCAACACATTTTCACTGTTCACATCCAACGTCACATAACCTAATCCGCAAGTCTATGGACCACGTAATCATTACTGACGCAAGGACGGAACAAAATAGATCAAGGAATTTAGGTGCGAAGGAAGTGAAACAGAAAATAGTGTATATGGAAAAACCATTCACAGTAGCCACAACATCGACGTGTTAATGTCCAAAAAATACTTTTGAGAAAATAAAATACTAGATTTGTTTGTGATACTTCCGACTTATTTTTACAGTGGTAATTATTACTAAACTAAATTTTTGGTATTTTCAGAGTATCGTACCTCTCTAAATACTGTAAAGTGTACCAAGAAACTTGTAAGTTTAATAGTGCGCCAGTAGTTAAATAACTTGTGAATCTACTGTACAGATGTTTCATCCACTAACCATAGATATAGTAATAAATATATAGCGCTGTAGATCGTGTTTGCAACATCTGTTAATATTACATATTTGTTCAAAAAAACTTCCTTTATATGTACATGACAGATAACAAAGATCTATTTCTTATGCAAGATCAAAGTGCCCCGCGGTCGGCAGCCAATGAACATGTTTGTTTATAATTTGCTTTGTTTATTCTGAAACTCAGGTAAGAGTGAACGGAGAATAATAGCCGTAGAAATACAACGCTTTTCCTTCCCCTTCTAATCATTCAACTACTGGAAGCACGTATGCATGTTGTTCAAGGGATGGGAATGAGATCGAGGAGGTAGAGGGACAGCTGTACAGTACTACATAACTGCAGACCATACGTGTTTTCACACATAATTGTAACTCGCTTCATGTAACACGAAATCAATCTTTTAAAGACTAACTTCACTGTACAGTAAAACCTCTTTATAACGACCCCTCACGGTTCCCGAGATTAGGGTCGTTATAGAGAGGTGGTCGTTATAAGATTTCGGACCCATTTAGAACCTCTACATGTCAAAATAGGCCGTTTTCGCATTAAGACCCATGTTCAGTCATCTTAAGCAATAATAAATCTTACATTTAAACTAAGCTATAAACAACATTTATGACTAGGCATCTTTTTAAGAAAAGGCGATAGTGTATTCTGCTCTCGGGGCTTTTCTTTTACGCCGTGAACGCTTAGAAAGTCATGCGCTGTGAGGTTACGTGCCGTGTCGCCGCTTGCTTGTTATCGGCCGGCCGAGAGGATAGACCATGATGTTGGGGGGGAGAGGAGTGCCGGAGATGGCTGCGCGCGCATGCACCGATCAATACCACAGCCACAGCAGCTGTCCTCTTCAGCGCGTCAGCTTGCTCTGCCTTGAGACCGACAGAAAGATAATCACAGGCGTGCACTGTGACGTAACGTTATCGCTCAGTTAAAATATTAAAGTTACATGTCAATGCGTAAAATATTTCGTTCAGGACAAAGAAAATGTAGCGACATGGCTAAAAGTGTACTATTAATTAGTTAATTATTTAGTTAACAGCAGAGTCGTAGCTGTTGTACGAGCAAACGTTTAAATTTATTAAAGAGTACACAAGAGAAAAAAATCATTAAAAAAACTACAAGTATACTAGTAAGAAATTTACCAGATATAATATCCAACAAACGTGATAAATTAGGCAGATTGTTTGTTTGCTATTATCACTGTGTTGACGGGACACGAAACAAACACACAATAAAAGAAAGTCTGACACATTAAAGGGCCGAACAACTGTTTCCTATTTTTTAAAAAAGTCCTCCGCTTACAGGCAAGTTTTGTGCTCTAAGTTGGCCGAACCATTCCAGCACAGCTTCCTCCAAATTGGCGTGCATCTTATGCCTTAGTTTTTTTACTTTTGCATTGCGTCCTTCCTTCTGCACTGCATTTACGATCTCGTCCCTCATTTTTAAGATTGTAAACAATGTTGATTTCGGGATGCCGAATTCCCGCGCAATCTATGACTTCGGCTTCTGTGTCAATTCCAATTCCTTGATTATTTCATACTTCTTCAGAAACGACAAGCCGACTCGCTTTCCACTCATTATGGAAATATCGAAAGTCCGTATGAATTTTTAAAAAACGTATCAGTCGTCAACAATTGTTTACAAAATCAAACCTAATAATCGTAACCAAATCGAAAGCCAAAAGAACTGTGTGGGTCAGTATTCGTTCACAAACTCAAACCAAATACATTACAAATTGAAATTGTGAAAATAAGTGTAATGAGTCGTCATAAATCGTAAAAAACCAAGAGAAATCCAAAAGTCACGCAATAAAGTTGTTATAATAAAGCAAACAGAGAGCGTGTTGCGTATCTAACAGCAACCGAGAGAACACTGACTGGCAGTGGCACGTGAACAATGGTGGAGAATGCCGAGCGCGCAGGGTATTCACGTGTGGGGAAAGGAAGATAAAAGTACCGTTACAACTGGAGAGAGGAAGGATGAGTCACCGCTTGCCGTGTGCAGTACAGTTCTCACCACTAGAAACGCAAACACGGCGCACAAAAACCTATTTTTTTTGCCGATTTCCTTAAAATTTGAAATAAAAAAAAATTAAAAAATCACGGTTTCCCAAAAACGGGTCGTTATAGACAGGTGGTCGTTATAAAGAGGTTTTACTGTAGTTTGTGTTGTAGTGCTAAGTTTGTTTACATTGTTGAAATGCTTATTAGATATTAAAACCACCGCAGTTAATTTTCTAAAATACTGAAGTCGTATAATATTACCACTGTTCCGTCACATTTATTTGTGCCTGTTATTGTGGGTTTTTTCCCATATACGAATTGGGAAGACTTCTGGGATCTGGTATTTGCCAAAAGTGGACCATTTTCTAAGCCTATGAACTGTTTCAATGTTTCGCTGTGTGTGTACTTTGTCAGAACTTTTACTCCGGCATAATTTTGAACTTTCCCGCCGCCGCCACGAACTTCGGCTATCCTCAGAGACAGCTTCGGCGATGCTCAGCCCCTTGCTTGACTCTGCCGCCCACCCCTCTCCTTCCTCTTCTCCCGTTGGTAAGCCGGCCGGCTCACTCTCGGGTGTGGGTCAGCATCAGCTAGTAGTTCCTCCGATGCACATCGTCTCTTGGCCCTTTCGACGCTCCGACGGTTGTCGGGTCTATGGTAAGTTTTATTTTGAGTTTTATTAATGTTTGTGTCCTATGAAGTCGTTTGCTCCTTCCGAGCTGTGATTCGCGTGTTTACTTCTAGTTTTTTCCTTACCATTTGGTAAAGGGCGCCGCCGGGAAGTATAAGGGACCGAGACGAATTACATGGTATGCCCCGTTCAACATGTGATGGTTGGTACCCACGTATAGTAATAGCCGTATGGGCGAACTTGAACGATGTGTGTTTTTAATAATCAATTAAAGCCACTGTTTAGTATGGCTGTTACAACGTAAATCTAAATTATACGCTTTAAATCAAACTGTATTTATTTTGTCGTAATTTTGGGAGAGGTACGGGGTCTCCTCAGGATTAACCCAACTTATTCCTGCGTACTATCACAGTACAAAGCTGCGCAACTCTGCTGGTTGGGTTGTATTCACGAGGCGGAGTCGTGTTTCGTCTATTGGGTCACGTCGTGTTGGTAGTTCTATTTGCTGATTGTGTTTTTTGATTAGTGTAATTTGCGCTAGAATGGCGTATGTAAATGGTAATGACTTTTATTGTCAGATGGGGTACCTCGAGTTGCGTATTTGCATGATTCTGGGGTGGAGTTTGTTGAAAGTGAAGGCGTCACTGCCTTACGCATAAGGGCCGGCACATACGTAAATTCATTGTGATCTGTTGAGCGTTTACATTCAGGAGCTGCATTGGACGGACCTATCACTGCGGTGCAAAGTGTGTTAATTGGGTGTTTGAATGACGTGATGGTTTTAAGGGTAGTTCAAACCGAAGACGTGTTACATTTTTTGGTGTGGTTGACCAGATTAGAACCAGTTTTCAATCAATGAGCGATTATTGGTGACGAGTGCCTAGCACACCCTCCCACTAGTCCATCTGCCGCACTGTACTAGTTTAGTATGGCCTACACACAGTGCGTGTCGTAAATATTAAATATTGACTTTGAAAATGTGTTTCTTTAAATTTACTCTTTATTTGCTACTTTTTCAAGTGTCTAATGAATGTTCCAATGTTTTTCAAAATGTATACAGTAAACCCTCGTTTTATCGGACCTCCATTCAGCGGACTTCATATTAAACGGACAAAGTCTGACGAGACAAAATTGTTCCAACGTCGGATTTATTTGTTACATGCAGCACAAGACCTACCTGGTTATTGTGCTTTGGTGAGTAACATCAGACATGCGCACGGATAGCCGTGTAAGACGGTAGGCAGAGCTATTTTTAATCGCGCATCAGGGTATGTGCAGTGTGAATGATTGTCTACCTGAATATTTTACGGAACTGTAAGATAAACAGCGCATGACCTACCTGGTTATTGTGCACACAGATAGCTGCATAAGACAAGAACGACTGTTGTGTCCACTTGTGTTTTTACATGTACATGCGTGTTAAATATTGTGCGTTTTTATTTAATGAAATAACATCTACAACAGGACAGAAAAGGAAGAGAGTAACTTTGACATTGAGCAAAAAAATTGAACTAATAGAAAAGTAAAGAGGCCGGTGCTTCTGTAGCAAAGTTGAGTGCTGATTATGGTGTCACGAAACAAACTGTGCCTTTTAAGTTAAAATCGTAAAAACCTTTCTCCAAGTTTCTAAAAAAATACCATTCGGCTTCCAAGTAGCATGCAGCTAAAAACTCGAGCATAAGTCCCCAGGAAACACATGAAACTTGCTACTGCATCTTCGCACGACGAGGCAGTGTATGTTCAACAACGCTCGTGTGATGTAAATGTGCGAGATGTAGAGATAAGATCTGCTACGGACAAACTAGCACAACACATGCTTTTCTCACGCTCAGCGTTCCCGTCCCTTTCAGAAAGAGTTTCAAGGACGGCGGCTAGATTATTATCTCACAGACACGGTGTACGATACTGCGGCGGGATGCAAACTGCGGTAGTTCAGCTAGACATTTTTGTTTGTGTTATATGTTTAGTAAATAAACCCTTTACTGTGAAATATAAGACAGTAGCTCCAGTTCATGTATCACAGGTTACCAACGCAACGTAACATGAAGCCAAGACGATAGCAAACCTATTTCTCCTTCTACTCTTCCCCAGCCCGCCACCCTTGGTTCCTTGTACTCTTCCCCCGTCCTCCACCATTGGTTATCTCCAAGAGCGGACAAGGCGCATGCTTATCTTTCTACTCCCGCCAGTCTGCACAAACCTTCTCCCTCGCCCCTCTTCCAAAGATTTGACGACAACAAACATGCTGCGTTGCCACGCTATCACACTGCTACATATCTATCAGCTTGTTTATTTCTGTGTGCCGATTTTGGTACTTAGCGATTTACTGGACCACACCTCTCCCCAACTAGTCCGGTAAAACGAGGGCTTACTGTATTAATATTTGTCGTTCATTTTTAATCGCCATTATTCAGTTGCATCAGCTATGCTATGTGTATTGTATCCTGCCACTTGAACATGACGCAACAGGAACAATACTCCAAGATAAGACATTCCAAAAATTACCAGTAATGTTTTAATATGTTTTGCTATTTTTCCAGTGTCCGTTTTGTATTGTATCTTATGTAATTTCGTTCTATTTAATGTGTTTGTATAGGAACTACTTTGCACCACGCGAAGTCACCCCCCTGTCTGTCTGCCCGGGTCCTTCACCACTTTTTGCACAGTTTTCAATAGTGTAAATCTTAAATACCGGAACCGTTTTTGTTGTTTTTGACACGGGGCTCCTCATCCCCTGCCGGCCGTCGCATCCAGCGGCGTAAATTACTCATTAAGTGTACCGCCAGCCCAGTGCTGTTTTTACCGCGTCACATACTGGAGAGGTTTGTGCTCTAGGTCCGTTTAACTGGCATTGGCCTTCTGCGAGTACCAGTCTTTTGTTCATGGTGAGTAAATTTCAAAAAACTATTCACGTCTTTCATTTGCAAGTAGTGTTCTTGGCTGACCCCGTCCCTAGTGACACTTAGCGTAACTTTGAGTGTGTTGTGGCGTGGGGACTGGCCCTAACAAGTCCCTGAAGATCCATAATTTGAGGGTGCAACAATCCACTGGTACGTAGTCTGTCCCGTGGTCGTCGGCCTGTCAACACTGGGATCATCATCAAAGGAGGTTTCCTCCGCGACTTCCACCGTGTGCCCTTTCCCCACTATCCATCTCATCTCAGCTGTCCCTGCTAGCCTACCCACTCCCGTAACTTTGTCACCTATATCCTGTCCAACTCACCTACTGAGTCAGTGTCATCATCTACATGTTTCCCCTCCCCCCCAGCATCCGCGTCATTGGTTTTTAACTTGTTTATCTGCCAGTGTTGAGGGGCAAGCAGCTTCGATTTTGGCGAAGATGTCCAGTAGAGGTGGCGCTTATGGAAACTTTAAGGAGAATTTGTTAGTTTATGCCGGTTCGCCGAGTGTGTGGTCGAATTTGAAGAGGATTTATGTCGACCGATTTCAGCGCCCTGGCAAGACTGTACCTGGGTTTGTACATGATGTTTTCAGTTATGCCTGTTGCATGAATTTGTCGCGGCCTGAAATGAAACAGGTTGATTCGATTGTAGATCATTTGGTCCCTGATGCTAGTCAGCAAAGATTTGTGCGGTCCATTCTGGAAACGTACGCAGATTTGTGTCAAGTAGCGTTGGACATTCAGCGTGAGTTTGAGGTGGAGCGCGAATTTCATTGGGTGAAGATTCCTCCCATGTCTTTGTCCAATAATGTGACTGGGTTCTTGAGTTCCGACCCATCTTAGGCGAGGATTAGTAGGGTGCAATTGCAGACGGCTGGCTTAAGCGCTAGTTGCAGAGCACGGTGGGGCGCAGAGGTACGATGTGGGAATTGTGCTGCCTACGGTCATGATTCACATCGGTGTTCAAGGCCTAGGGCTGCCGTCGATCAGAGAGTTTGTTTAAAAAATGTTACCAGCCAGGCTATATGCGTTTTGCGTGCACAGAAAATTGAAGAGCGTCCTTCGGGAGCGTGTGACAAAGGATCGGCCACGTGATTTATTTTCAACACACACCAATTGTTTTGTGCGATTTGAGTGTTACAGTGAGTTGCGCGCTGAGTTGGTAGACACCGGTGCCTCTCATTCATTTCTATGGGATGAGTTTCTTTCTATTTTGCTGAACCGGAATCCCTGTTTGCGTTCGCAATTTGAAGAGGGTGTGTATTTAGTCGCATGTGTTGCTAATGGGGCGTTTAAACGGTGAGCTCGTTCTGTTCAGTTGCACATGAAAATTAATCAATTTTCGTGACGTGTAGGTTTTGGGTGTTGGACAACTTAGCTGCCGATGTTATTTAGGGCTTAGATTTCTTGAGTCATACGCGTGCAGTGGTTGACGCGCATGCCCGGCGACTGGTGTTTAAATTTGCTTCTAACTTCCCCAGCCCATTAATTTCCAGTTTGAATCGCATGCCGGCGCCTTGTGGGCGAGTGGCTGTTGTTGATACTTCGCATTCACAGGAGGTCCAGGTTTTACTGGATGAGTATCGCGATGTGATAACTCCTAAGATTGGAAAGTGACGGTACGTCTCCCGTATTATGTGTATAATCTTCACAAGTTGGATATTATGCGCCGGGTGGTCGATAAGCCGTTAAAGGAAGCAGTCTTTTCTCCGTCGACGTCGGACTATGCGTGTCCAGCATTCACAGTTAAGAATGACAGTAGTGGAGGTTACCGTTTGGTGACCGATATGACTGAAGTCAACCGCAAGATTTATTTAGATCCGTTTCCTGCCCCGACCGTTGATTCGGCCTTGCAGCACCTGGGAAAGGCCAGCGTCAACTCCATTGACATGAATTCAAGTTTCCATCATGCTTGCTTCATCCCGACTGTCGCAAATATAGTGCTTTTTGTACACAGTGGGCTCAATATGAGTTAAACTGCGAGTTCAACCGCATTCCCATGGGTGATTGTTTCGGGACCCAAGCATTGTTGCGTGTGCTTGATCATGTCCTTTCTGATTTAAAGTTTAAATTTGTTTTCAATTAGATCTATGACATTATTGTGTACAGCCAATCCATTGAAGTGCATTTGGTTCACTTGTGGGAGGTGTTGGATCGATTGCGTAGTGCTCGGCTTACCACGAATCCAGCCAAAGTCACATGGACTTTCCTGTTTCATTGGTTTGTCAGGGTATTACGCTCGCTTTGTCCCCTATTTTGCAGAGTTGGCTGCACCTCTTAATTTCTTGAAGCGAAAAAATGTAGCTTTGTTTGGGGTCCGAAACGAGCGGAACTTTAAACACCCCATAAAGCTGGTTTGGCTGCTGCTCCTGAATTGCAGTTGGCCGATTTTGACCGTCGTTTTGTACTACATGTCTATGCTTCTAGCGTGGTTTTGAGAGCTGCGTTGGGTCAATGACGTGATGGTGAGATCTTACCACTGGCCTTTGCCAGCCGCACTCTGACTGACTCTGAGCGCCGCCTCAGCACCTTTGAAAAGGAGACGTTGGCATGTGTGTGGGATACAGGAAAATTGTAGTAAATTTTGGCTACTGCCAAGTTTGATTTATATACTGATAACCAGCATGTGTGTGGGATACGGGAAAATTGTAGTAATTTTTTGCTACTGCCAAGTTTGATTTATATACTGATAACGATTTTGGCAAGCTTAGGCGCTGGGCGTTTCACTTGCTAAAATTCCTGTTTGAAATTAATCATGTCTCTGGTGCTAGTAATGTGGTGGCGGACACGCTTTCCCGCATATACTGTACCGAAGATTACAAATGCGATCCAGAAGTTCTATCAGCTCTGTGTTCAGCTTTTACCACACACGCGTCGTTTCATACCCAAATACAACAGTCTCAGGAAAATTATCCTGAGTGTCAGGATATTGTGGCACGTTTGGGACAGGGTGATTCTCTCCCGTACCGCGTTCTTGATGGCCTTTTGCATTTTGTTGGGCGGAAGGATAAGGCTCGCAGATTGGTGCCAGAAGGATGTAGAGCTGAGCTTTTGAATTTTTTCTCATTCCTCTCCTTTTGGAGGACACTTGAATCGGAGTAAGACTCTCCTTGGGTCAGAGTGGGACTCTGTAAGCTTTGTGCCAGGTTCTATTGGTCCGGAATATACAGTGATGTCCGCTCATTTGTTCATAAGTGTGACATGTGTCACTGTGCAAAAACTGCCAAGAATTCGAAAGTGGGTCTGTATTCCGTGGATGAGGTGTCACATTGCTGGGAGACGCTGCATTGTGACGTGTTTGGTCCTTTGGTACATTCTTTACAGAGCAACTCATATGTTATAGTGGTTTTAGATGTGTTCAACAAATTTGTCATTCTTATGGCAATGCGCAACACGAGTTCCACTATTATACGCCTCCTAACGGAATGTGTGTGATCCTCATTCGGCCCTCCTACCAACTAAGTGACTGATAACGCAGCCTATTTTTGTTCTACCACATTCAAAGATATGTGTTTTCGCTGGGTCTTAAATCATTACACCTCTAGCCTTTATTACCCTTATGGAAACCAGGTAGAAAGGTTTAATTGTAACTTGAAGGTAGCGTTAATCACCTTGTACTATTCCCAGCAGCAGCATTAGGATAAAGATCTTGATTTAATTAATGAGGGTTTTAATTCTCCGGTGCACTGAGCCACGAGGAACAATCCTGCTCAAGTCTTGTTACTGTCAGTGTAGTTCAAGCGCTCGCCAGAGCAGGTTGTGTTTCTCGAATGCTCCTGCTAGTCCGGTTCTCAGAGGGCTT